>VZTL01070880.1:24614-45568 GCA_013400535.1 Scopus umbretta
GTCAGGGCCGAGGAGGAGGAGGCAGCTGTGGGGAGCAGGGGTTAAAGGCTGGGGGGGTAGGACCGGCGCGGGCGGGGGGCGCCGTGTTTGGGTCCCCCAGCCCCGCAGCTCTGCGCCTGCTTCTGCTGTGGGTCTCAGGGTGATGGGAAGGGCAGGATGGGCATAACCAGGCCGTGCCTATCGGCAAAACTGTTGGGAGCTGGAGCGATGGCAAAATTCCTTCCTTCCCACGTAGTCCTCCAGCACTGCCATGAGCGCGACTCTGCTGAAGGTGTCCATCACCAGGCACTGCAGAGCACCTGGCTGGCCTGGGGTGCGCTCTGAAACGAGATTATTCGGCTTCTCACGCTGACCACCTCTACTTGGCTTTGTGCAAGAACACAGAGGGTGGTAAAGCTCCTTGTTTTGCAGTGAATGTTACAAAATGAAAGTTGTTGCTTCTAGAAAGGAAACATTCCTGAGCGCCTTAGGTAACTGGTGACTGTGTGCTGAAGAAGCACAAAGCAGCCACCTATGCTTGCTTTAAAAAAGGTTCATTTTGGTTTGAAAGGGGAAAACTTGTCCAAGAACAACAGAGATCAGTGGGGCAGCCTGACCATAAGCAGAGAGCACTTTGCTGAGAAAGCAGCAGCTGAAGGCTGTGTCTGAGGCGCTGACAGAGGCCGTGAAGATGCAGGCAAGGACTTTTGCAAGAATTTTAGCATGTCACTCTTTCACTAGTTACTTGCAAATCTAGGGAACAAGCAGAGACCTGATTTCACTGTTTACCATTAGGAGGTGCTTACTACCATATGGCACAACATTTTAATACTGTTTTTCTAACCCTCATTAGTATAGTTGATGCGATTTTCATCTTTGCCTTATAATTAGTTTGTTTAGCTTATTACGGGCCTGATCCAGAAAAGCACTGCTCACCGTCTCCTGCAAGGTATGTAAGGGCCAAGGTCTTTACTGAATGTGTGGAAGCTGGGTCTCTAAATAGCGTCCTACAGAGGAATCGGAGTATTTTAATCCATAAATGTAATCCTACCATCAAACACAGGTACCCAAATTCTGCAGGTGTCACACCTCTTTTTCTTAAAGTTCCCAAGACAAGTTCTGCTCTGAGATGCTTCATAAATAGAAGCGGTTTAGCCTTGATCAGGCTGAGCAGCTTGGCTTCACTTTTATTTGAACTTTATTTTGGCTTGGACATCCAGACTAGCCTGAGATCCAGGAACTAAATTTACTTTCCCTCTTCTTACTACCGGATCAATCCAACAGGGATTCTCAGGGTACGGGGAAAAGAGCAGACTCCCCCTTAGGTGCAGTGCTGAAGCACGGAGGGATGTGCTTCAAACCAGGCAGAAGCGTTTTGAGCCAAAGTCTCCCACAGCCAGCATGTGGGCTCTGCCCATGGAGTGCTTTACCCAGAAATGGAAATAGCAGCTTCACCAGTATCCTCTGCCGCATCTCCAAATACAAGAACAAGAGCTGGTATAAGATGGTTTCAGGACAATGATCCCAGGAAGAGAGAGGCGCCTTCCAGTAGTGCTGAATAAGGTGACTAAATCTCAGAAAGATAAAATTTCAAGTTGTATTCCTTCCCTCAGCTTTGGCTTGGTGGGTAGCTACTGTCAGGTCCCCAGAAGGGTGATACCTCTTTTGGACCACACTCCCAAGTACCAGCCTCCACCTGCTTCTCCCCAACTGCAGGGTTGTGCTGTCAGCCGACCTTCCAAAATGCTGTAATAGCCCTGATCTCACTCTGCTTCCCAATGGTTTTGTTTTGCTTTGTTTTGTTTTTCTCTGAGAGGTGATGTTTTCACTGTAGATACCACTGTATTAATTATGCAAATTGTACTGCACCCTTGAAATTCTACTGGGATTTTGCAATTGAATGAAATGGAACAAGGCCCTAGGAAAAAAAAAAAAAAGTTTTAATTAAGCTGGAATATTAAATGGAAATAGATGTCATTCACTGGGAAAGAGCCCTTTAAAGTGTTTGAGGATACTGCATCATTATCACTCAGAGATTAAATAACGATAATTAAGCAAATCAACACTGTAAACACCAAGGTATTAAAAAGCGAAGCCAAAGAATGAAACACTCCCAACAAAACCTGTCCCTGTTTTGGTCCTAGCAGAAGGTATATACTCAGCATCTCTTTCCATGTTCTATCACAGAACAAGTGGAGGTGCAAATGTCCCACCCATTGCAGTCAGGATCTTTACAGTTTAATTTGCAGAAGGTCATAATCATTCGGACTCACTCTGTGAGCACGCTGTCAGCATAGGGTGGTCGAAATAGTGATTTATTTCTGGATTTTTTTTTAATCCCTCTTTTGCTTTTTCTTTTGTTCTTCTTTTTGCCTTTAAAAGCACAGAAGCTGTAAGTGTCTCTTCAGTGTGCACCACTGCAATGTGGATATCCTGGTTACCTGTGGCTCTGGAGAGGCTGATTCATCAGCTGGGAATCAGCTGAATTCCCAGCACATGCCGGCATTTCTTTGGCTAAAACGCCCGCTGCTGGAATTGGCCACTGAGCCACCTCTGCACTTTTTGAGGTTTCCTACATGAGGGAATCCTTCGGTGCTAGTTAAGCAGGCTTTCCCACCGCGCTCTCCTGGCACGGCAGCCTGCGGGATAGCCAGAGCTATATTTGGCCCATTGTCTTTTTAACCCGTGGAAAATGCTTAAGGTGCATGCTAAGTGTCCTGAAATCAAATAGACGCAGTGAACGTGTGATGTGTTTGTTTTCCTTGCTTTCTGGATTTTCTCCAACTGCAAACAAGCCACAGAGAAGCTCATAGTAACGCTGTGCCCATGAGATGTGAAGCGTGGTGGCTGTGTTTAAACGATGTGTGAAGCAAGTTTTTGCTCCATGGGTGTGCTGGTTTTATCTTTTTTATAGCACTGCACCTCTGTCATACTTCTTAAAACAATCTCCCCCCCTCTGCCCCAACATTTCTGTCTGGGTTTTATGTATTTTATAAACTTAGCAATGGCAATGAGTCAGTGCTTAAATTATCCCTGTGTAAATCTTTAGTCCTTTTATCTTCTCCTTTCTATCCTTGTGTGTTCAAAAAGGCCCCTGTCTGGTATTGTTGTTTTTCACATCCTAGAGACATGCTGCGTGAACATCCACGTGTTATCTGACAGTGGGTGATAAAACAAAACAACAAAAAAAAAGCAGCCATTCTATTCCACTCTCCCCAGCTTAGATGGATCCAGCGTCACATGGAGGGGATCCAGGATGAGTCAGGGAGCAGTGCTGTGGTCCAAAATTCCAGTTTGCATTACAGCTGGGAGGCAGCATTTAGCATTCATGTGGACTTATTTTCTTTTAACAGGAACTCCAAAATAATTTATGGAAGTCATATAGCCTAATGGGCAGAACAGATAACAGTAAGCCAAGAAGAACCTGGATACCTATCTGGGTTGAATTATTGAGTCAATTTGACTCTCAGGGTGATGGGTATGGTATTTAAGCCTAGAACATTATGGCCTTAACTAAACCATTGCACTGCCTTGCAACGTAACTGGAAAATGTGATTAAGGTTCTGAGCTCTGCTGGTAGCTGACAGTTTACGTAATAGTCAGCTTCACTGGTCAGACTGAGCACGGTACATTAGAGGCATTTCTTTGCAACCTTGATTTGCAGGATGAATCCTAAAGGATTCAGGATATGGCTAAAATTCATGCTTTGTCTTTAGCCATATCCTGAATCCTTTAGGATATAAGCATGTTCATGGAGACGTGTAACTCATGAGGACCTTCAGCACTGCGTGAATTGCACACTGTGTATATTACTCACCTTTTAGTAACAGGATACTTTTTGTACATCTTTGCATATTTTTCTTCCTGTGTTATTATAAACAGAAAGAAGAGTCACGTGAGCCTTTTCTTTTAATGCGGTCAGGTTAAAAGCAAAACAGATATTCATAATTAAACTGTTTCTAATCTCGTTGCTCAGTGAATCAGGAGATTTCAAGGAAACAGATGTCATGCAGAAGAAGAGATTCTAAAAAGTTCTGTAACATCTGAGCGTACTCCAATGATATACTGAGTTTCTTTTGTTGTTGTTTTCTTAATTTTTTTTTTTTCCCAAGGGGATGGGGAGGAGAGTAGTTACTGATTTTCCTGTAACGTCCCCTTCCAAAAATCCTGGAGACACTGCAGCCCTGAGTCTGATCTCAGCTTGCATCAGCAAGGATAATCAGGACTAAATGCACTGGAAACAGAAAGCCTAGGATTAACTGAAAATTACACAAGACTAAGGCTGTCATGAAATGAAAGACTTGCGCCTGTTCTCAGTCTAGCTGAGTCCCCCAGTCCCCCAGTCAGGGGACTTAAGCACATGCTTAAAGATAGTCTGCTGTGTAAAACGCTCTCTTGAAAGAGGTAATTTCCTAATGTCTAAATCTAGAGCCAGGTCAAGTCTTCTAAAAGTTAAGTGCAGTCCTGAGGGCTGATGTGGCCAAATATTCCAGCTTAATCTTGGCTAGAATTTTAACATTTTGAACAGCTAGATCTAATGGTATGTGCCTACCTAGCTTGTTATATTCCCCTGGAATTTATCAATGACACACTCCATATAATTGTGGTTACTTTTTGTCCGTCTGAAAGCCTTTTTTGGTTTTGCAAGGGAGAGACTGCAAAGAGGGCATATGTAAAAAATTCTTTCTCAACCAAAAGCAAAAAGTTGATTTTTTTTTTCCTTCCACAATGAAGAATTAAAACAATGCCTGTTGCTTTCATGCTTAATGTCAGAATCTCTGCTAAAACATAGTAGGAAGAAATATGATGTATTTTTCATATGGAACTTATTCCCTGTAATTTTATAATGCACATATGTGAGGTTTTATGAAGACCGATACTAAAAGGCTTTAGAACAGTGTAATAAAGGAAAACTGTTCATAACATCCTTTGGTATCAAAAGAGCCTAACAGTTACACTGTGAGAGAAGGAAGTAAAATGCAGGGCAATGACAAGTAGGGATAGACTATAGCAAATGCAGTTCCTTTTCTCCAAGATTTACAGAAAGAGCCAGTCTTGACTGTAGGTTCTCTTGCACTATTTTCCTGACTTACTTCATAATCTGAACCTTTGCAAGATGTAACATTCCTATGCCCATTCTCTGACTTCTGAAAGACATGTTCCACCTGCATATAAAATACCTATCATTTACTTCATTTCATGACTTATTTTCTTTTTTAAGAAGGTTCCTGAAAACCTTTATTAAGGACAAATAGGTCTTCAAAGCTACTACAGTATGTCCTACAAACAGGGTGACTGCATATTACATCTCTGAAGATCCGTTGTTGCTTAATAGAAATAAGAGGAGACACAGGAACAAATTTGTTCGTGTCTGTCTTCTGTATTTCTTAAAATCATGTTTTTAGTAGGAAGCATGCATAAGATTTGGATAGTCATGATTTATCAGTTCTGTTTGCACAGTCATTAGTTACAAGGAGTGGACATTTTGTCATTCAGAGAAGTTCTTATTAATTTGTTAGTTATAATGTAGTAGCATCAGGAGGTCCCCATCAGAAGTGAAGGTCCTCTTGTGTTTAGCACCGGTGGTGTATCCAATTAAGCAAAAAACCGAAACCCACTTTCAACCGTAGTGTAGAGCAAGAGTCAGCAACCACAGAAGATTAAGAGGTGTAGGTTCCTCAAGAAGACAAGTAACAAAACCAGTTTCATTTTGTAGAATAAACAGAGGTCTCAGCCTGTTTTTCTGTGTTTGAATGATATAAGCATCAGGGCAAAATTGAATTTGTAATGGCATTATGGGATCCCCTACTGTGAGAGATAAGTAGCAAATTTGGCCTAATGCCTCAATAAATTAATTACATTGAATTAACCTGACTTTTGGTTCCTGTGACCTCCTTGGTTTAGCAGATTAGTTTCTGAACAATGCAGCTTCAAAGAATCCACTTTATTCTGGGGAGGTATATTATAAGGAAGTTAGAGGATTTTCTAGAGGCACAAAGTCTCCACATGAACAAATCTGGAATTCTTGGATCCATTGAGCCATGTAATACTTTGAGTCAGAGACTAAGCTGTTGTGTTTCAACTGGTGCAGAACTCGTCTTCAAAAGAAAGGAAAAAAAAATCTGTTAGAAATACTATGCAGAAACACAAACTTACCAAGAAGAAGAAAACATAATTCATTGGTTTTTTTTATCTAGGCAGCAGGCATACCAATTTTCACCTGATTGTCCTGTATCTCAGCCCATTAATAGTGGAGACAGTTGGTGTCATCCAGTTTGTTATCTAAGAGCAAAATATTGTAAGTCATTAATTTGTAGAAACAGGTCAATTGAAAGGAACAGAAATCCAAACATGGAGGGTGAGCTAATAAAAGCAGATATCGTTATTATGTCTATCCCCTTCCTAAAGCCAAGTTGTAATACCATTTTTTTGTAAGAAGTATTTTTTGTCAATGGATCTTTAAATCTGCATGTCTTCGTTTCAGAATTTTAAGTTAATAAAGTATATTTCCTGAATGGAATCATGCAAAAGTAGTCCTGGGTGAGAGGTTTCATAATGATCATTTCAATGACAGGAAAACCATCCCCAGGTGGGTGGTGGTTAATTTAGCAGAAGGCACTGTACACGTCCCGTTGATGTGATGTACTCTGAAGCTAAGGGGAAAACTTCTGTTACAGCTTATAGATAAAACTGCTGCCCTGAGGAAGTAGACAGTGTCCATGAGAATGACGGTAGCATACAACAGTTATTATGTTCCAAAAAAATCAAGATATAACAAGCTGCATCTTCTGTTGGTGTAAATTAGAGACATATAACTGAAATTAGTGGAGTAAGCTAAGGACAGTCCTATGACTTCAGAAAAAATGAGCAGCTCTAAAAACTGAAAGAAGAAAGCAGAGATTTAAACTAGTGGTATACACTGAAAGCATCTGGGGAGAAGAGCTGTAAAGGGAAGCTAGAGGCTGAAGTACTAAGCAAGTGCTATCGCTTCTTGTGCACTGCTGGGTGATTGCGGTGGGATCCCCAAAAGCCACAAGTCACGAGGAAAGGATGTGTAAGCCAGCTTGCAGAAAGTTAGGAGGAGCACTCTGAAGCTTATCCCTGAGCTGCAGATTTAAGTGCCTAAATTCATTTGAGATCCTCAGCCATGAGCTCTCCCAGCAGATGATAGATATCTATGTAGGGTCAGTCTTTACCTTGTGTCAAAAAGTAAAATAAAATAAAAAAAATAAAACAAATTTAAAAAAATCTCTAGCACATATTTCAGTGGCTCAGGTGCCTGCACTTGCCTGAGGTGACCTGGAAGTGTGGTTTTTTCAAGCACGTGTCTGAGCGGTGGTGTTGCTGGTGCTTGGGAATATGGCTTTCTCAGCCAGCACGGTTTCACTTTGTTGCGAGTACTCTGTTATCAAAGGCCCAGCAGAAAGGGACTGTGGCTTGGCACGTTTAGAGCATCATCTTTCAGGGATAAGATTTCTCTTTCTGGACGTGCTCCAATTAATGTTTTGGTATCAATGTTGATATTTTCTATTTGATACTGAACTATGCTATTGAATTAATCATTAGGAGTCCAATCCTACCTGTTCCTGAAGGAATGTGCTAACCTTGGGGCTGAAGGATAAAAGGTATTGGGAGAGATAGTTCTTCTTTTGGTTTCAGACTGTGGGAGAACTGGGCAGTCTTGGAGCAATGCCTGTTTTTGAACCCACAGGCACTGAACTGTTTAGAATAATCATGACTTTATTGTATGTGCACCCAATGGCCCAGGTGCCATGGGGGACGTGTTGTTAAGCAGGTTTGGCTACATGCAAAGCCTGGTAACAGCAGAAGACAGGTTTTATACTGGTCTCTAGTGCTGAACCTGTCTGACTGAAGAGGCAGTTAGGGTCATAAATCTCTGTTATTAATCTAATCTTTTGGCTAGAACAATTTTAATAGACAAGGATGCTTTACATAACTACTGCCTGAATCATTGTGGTCTGTTGATCTGATGTCTTCTACAGTATACAATGTTGTCAGAACTGAGGTTTTCTCCTCAGTTCTGATGAAATCCAAGTTGTTTATTTTAAGACTCAATTTATTATTTTGTAAATTGAACTCAAAGTTTTAAAGGCTTTAAGGAAAAGCTGAAGGGATGTAATTTTTGGAATGTCAGTCCCACCTAACTGAGGAAAAAGTGAGAGAATTGATGCATCTAAGAGAGTTACTAACATTGCTCAGGCTTAAGGGTCTTTTAGGTCCTCTGTCTAGAGGAAAAGGTGCATTTACCTCTGCTGCTCTGTGCTGTCATCTTTTTAAGATGAGTGTCCTGGGTAATACCGTTTCCAGCTTACAGATTTGTTCTGGAGTTATGACTCGGTGTTTATAGTCCTCTAGTGACATCTACAAAAAGGAGACATATATTATCTCATAAAACTGCCTCAGCTTGAAAAAAAGTAAAAAAATGAATCTATGGCAAAGAAATATCTTTCCCAATGTAACACCCTAACAACCTGTGTACCTTTCAGTGAAATTAAGAGAGTTTTCGGATGGGAAGGTTTTCCACCTTTAGATAAAATCACTATAGAATGCTTAGGCTGACGATTGATTAAATTCATAAAATAAAATACATGCAAGGGGGGAAATGGTACACTATACTTACAGTATCCCTCTGAAAATTCGTATACCTCATTTTCTGGTGGTTTTTTTTTTTTGTTTGTTTGTTTTTTTTTTTTTTTCCCTTCCATGNTTTTTTTTTTTTTTCCCCTAAAGAGATTTGCCTTTTAAGTACAGATCAATTATTAGTCTGTCTTCATGAGCCTGAAGCTCCTGTGTTCTTTGCTTCCTGTGACTTTGCTACAGCTCATTGCTTTCCTAAATGACAACACGAGCACCGTTATGAAACGCATAACACAGACATTGATCTCCTTGATAGTGCTGAAAATTGAATCCTGGCTACTTGGTGATAGATGAATTATTGTGTTTTGGCTCTTACAGTGATGGAAGGGTTGGATTTTTCTCAATTCATTCCTGTTGTACACTGATGTGTAAGAAAGAAGAATAAATATGTAGGCACTTAACACTGTTGAAAGCTCCAATGCCAGTGTCTGTACCTTTTCACAGCCTGACAGAAAAGCAGGAGATATGTGCCGCAAACAGTGTAGGGAGTTTGTCTCTTTTAATCCCAAACATCTGGTTTCAAAGAAAAAAAAAAAAAAAAGGCAGAATGAAATTGCAATTGTTATATTCAGTTTAACACCCAAGGTATGATTCTTCTTGGTTTATCCCTGGCGTTTCCATTGCGCTGGGTCTGTGCTGGCTGCCAGCATGTCCTGTGGCACAAGGGCTTAGTCTGTCCTAGCTGGAATTGCCATCCTCACCTCTTTGTTGCAGTAGTTCTCCAGGTGGTTTCAAGGCACAAGACAAGCTGCTACTGCTTCCAAACTCTTCTCCCCTCTGAATTTTTTTCTCCTTCCTACAGTTTAACTCTCTCTTGTGCTTTAGTAAAAACTCCAGGCACAGTTATCCTATATCCTGTCAAATTCCCAGAAACAGTCCCAACATGATGAAAAAACTTCCCTCCCTAGGGGTACTCTACTAAGTAGCAATCCTGCATGTGGGATATTAGGCTGTTAAAGGAAGAGAACTCAGACAGATTTCAGATCTTGTGTCAGGTTTTCAAGGCAATGGTAAAAACGCCTTTGTTTGCGATAGCATTACACCACCAATACCACAGGCCCAGCTGTTCTGCAGTTGGTCAGTGGTGAAATATGAATAGTAATTTTCTTTGTGAAGACAGGCTTTATTTCTATTTTTATCCTAGGATATCACCCTGTTTTAAGGATAATAAAATCTGCCTTAATGAATAGTATTTAAAAAAAAAAAGTACTTTCCATCCTTTCTGTCCTTTCCTTCCTTCTTTCTTCCTTCCTTCCTTCCTTTCCCTGCAAACAAGGTAAATGCCACAAAAATGATGTGAGAAGAGCATTTTGGAATGTATTTGGATTTTTGGTGTTTTGTTTTCCATCCAGGAATTCACATGACACAATGAAAAGTGGGATCTGACACCACCCAGATAAACTATAAGTTTATCTTGTGTATAAAGTGCTGCACTCACCTTTATAAGTGAAATTGTATGTAAGGCCAGAATAACTGGGACACAGTGACTTTGAATATAAGTAGAATTATTATCTTTAACACGAACATCAGCAGAGATTACCATGGTGTATTGTGATGACCCGGGGAAATCTCACAAGGCCTTGCAGTAGGCACTGTAGTATCCCTACTGTCGATTTGTTCTCATTCTTTTCTTAACAAAATAGTGTTTGGGTGCTCGGAAGGCATGACCTTTTTTAAATTGTGCTGTCTCTCTTCATTCTTCTTTAAGCCACATGGGAGAAGAGGTGTGAGCACAAATGGTTAGAAAAGTTGAAGAGGTGCTGGCAGAGGATGGAGAAATTAATGACTGATACTGTGGAAACAAAAGTTGTTCTGTAGCACTACCAAGACTCTGCCGTCATTATGCTCAGATGGATTCAGTATCCTCACTCAGTGTCTCCAGTATTTTCCCTTAGAAGATCAGTAGTTTTTTTCCAACTAGTTTTATTAGATCCCACTGATGGGATCTGGTCTGAGCTACAATATATTGTGTTACAGAAAGCTTCCCAGGCTTGGCCTGTGTGTGCCACCACTCAGAAACAAAACCCAGCGACACTGTGGAGGCCGCAGCAATTGCTCAGAGCTCTTTTTGGACGTATTCAAGTTGAAGATGTGACCTCAGTCCCATGAGTGTCTTTTCTTGTGTAGCTGTCGTTTCCACCTCCTGCTTTTGTGTTAGGCTGCGAGAAAGTCCCAAAATAGGCATTTGAGTTTTTGGCAGTGTGTTTGCTGCCTAAGCACTTATTCTTCATTCTCTGCAGAGATATGGTGGTGCGTGGGATTCTCTGGTTTGTGTAAAACTTCGAAGAAGTGTGTTCCTCTTGTGGTTCACAAGGCATAGGTTGGAAACCTTGACACAGAACAAACATGTCTCCTTGTTCTGAAGCTGGGTGATTGGGCAAAACTTTCTCATTTTGGTGTAGGAGTTTTACCATTTTCAATTTCAGAAGATGAACAAGGCAGTTCAATGGAAAGGATGCTGCAGAATCTCATTTTCTTGATGTCCCCAGAAACTGAATCCTATTTGGACAATAAGTGCTAGTCCATAAACAAGGTATTGGATTCAATATACGGGTAACCGTGTAAGGCTTCTGTGGTCTGTTTAATACAGGAGTTGATCAAATGTCCCTCTAATAATCTGGTCTGGAAAACTTTTTACAATTATTTAAACATCTTTCTTGAAAAATGCATGATACTTTACCTGTATGTTTCCCATAAGCTGTCTATACTTGGTGCTTATAGTTTCTAAAAACAAAACATGGATGGGCTTTGATGATAACTCAAAGCTGATACAGGATTGTTTTGATTAGTTAGAAATCAAGGCTGCTGTCCTAGAAGGGGAGAACTACACTTGTGTAGTACCAGAAATAGTGTTTTATCTTGTCATTTGTTTGAATAGTGTGAGACCGTCACCTCTCTCTCCCTACAGAAGCTTGTTTTTCTGTTTTACCATACTGAGATAATTCCCAAAAAATACCAACACAGGTTAAATGAAGAGAGCCTCTTTTATAAATTGACCCTTACTGCGACCCAGGTGCAAGTCCCAGGGAAGTCAGCAGACATGCTTAGCATTCAGCGGTTGTCCCCAAGATTATTCTGAGAAACAGATATCGCCCAATACAGAAGCCTGCTCTGGTCTGATAAGGTTTGTCTACATGCGGAAGTCAGCGTGCTGCTAAACTAGAATAACGGTGCAGCGTCCTGCCTTCTTCACGCTAACTCTCTGCATGATCAGTCTCAGGGTATATGTTCTAAGTCTGCTTTCAAAGTGAAGTAAGCTGCTTTCCAATAAAAAGTTTTCTAATATACACTTATGTGTGGTGTGATGTGAGTGCAGAGCAGTCAATATGCTGCTAATTCACATCTTACTGTGTCTGGACTCTCATGTTGACAGTCCCTAAGTATTTCAATTTAAGGTCTTGGTCAGTTATTTCTATAAGTGCAACAGACACTATCAGTGCACTGTATTGTGATAGAGTTTGCTCAGAAGCTACATACCAGAGTAGGACTCTGTGCTTATTGAAGTGAATATAATATTTTCACTGACTTTAGTGAAAGATCCAACTTTATGATGGTGTTCATGTGTTTACTTGTATCACAGTAACACCTAAAAATCCAGCTTGGAATTTCGATGTCATTATGCTATTACTGGTAAGTTAACAGCTAAGGGGAGCTTAGAGAAGAGCAATAAATATGAGAAGGGAGTCTTTCAGTCAGGTCTGATTTATGAAGAAAAATTAAAGGATTTGAGTGTGTATAGCTTGTTTGAGTTTGACAGAGAAGAAGACATGACTGTAAATACTTCAGAAGTTTAATTCCAAAACCAGCAGAGGATTTGCTTAATGTTAAGCATTCCAAAGGTTAGGACAGCAGCTCAGGAGACCTGGGGTTAATTCTGTGACATATGTCCTCAGGCAAGTCATTTCTGCTTAGATCCTGGCAAATTCCTAGAGGCACCCAACTGCCACTTCTTTGTCTACATCATTGAGTGTTAGCTGAGACTGAAAACCACTTAATTTAGGCAACTAACTGGCTAAATACCTTTGCAGGTCTGGATCTTGGCCTCTACCTGCCTCCGCTATGTATGTCTGTAAATCGGTAAAAACTACCCTGTGTCATACAAAGAGTGTGAGAATAATAGATTGGGAAAACATGGGTGTTTGGATGATGTTGTAACAGTGGGAGCCATGCAACTATACTGAGTAGAAAAACTAATTAAGATGGGATTTATTTCACCTGTCTGTAGTGTAAGGTGGTCACCTGCTCTTCCTCTGTTTTGAGTACAGAGATGAGGGGCTCCAAAGGGCAATGCGCCTTATTTGGTGACAGTATCAGAGCCAGGGGATGAATTCACCCCAGCAGTGCCTGTCTCCACTCCCTCTGGAGGGATCCAAGACAATGCCTGAATTTTAGATGGTTGAAATTAGGCAACATGAATGCTATCTTAAGAATAAAAGGATTAAATAAAGTCAACTCAGCTTGATTTTCAGGGAAAAAAAAAGCCTTTAGTGAGTGTATTTGCTGAAATGGTCTTTTAAAAGAATTACAGAAACCACCTCAAAGAACTTGTGTTCTCCTCCTGTTATTTCTCATAAAACATTCAGGAAGTCTTTTATTAAAAACTAACTGCATGATAGAGCTCCCACTTCTCCTCTTTCTGTGAAGCAGTCCTTGTGCAGACTAGCAACATCCAAAAAGTGCTATGGTGCACGTGCTACCAAAGAATGTTGTATCCAGTAAAGCCTACATGTCCCAAGTTACCTAAGACTACATTTGAAAATCTAGGCCTTAATAACTAAATGGGAGCTGCGGTCATTTGGAAATCTAGCTCTAATATCTCTTGCTTTAATACAGCAGCCTCATGCTAGTTGGAAATACTGTGTTACCTCTAGGTGGTAGCTACCTCCTTGAAAATGACTGATCCTCAGAGAAAATATAATTATGGGCACTGTGAGTTTAAAGAAAAAAAAATATGTAGGAAAATGAAATTTATTCAGAGGAGAGCTACAAAAACTCTAACTCAGTTAGAGCTGCCGGAGGTCCATGTGCAAAGCAGCTGTAGGATGTTGAGGATCTGAGGAAAGGTTGAGCAGTACAGACTCATGAGGAAGACTGAGATGACCTATCTGAGGCCCCTGCTAACTCACGCAATTGCACAAGTTTGCATTTCAAAGAAAGATGAGCTTAGTTTGTCCTGCTGTAGGCTTGATTCAGTGATAGAGTCCTCCCTTGTGTAATTACAGTTACCCTGCGGGACAGCAACCTCTCAACCTCTCTTTGTGACTAGTTTACTCTTTTTGGTTTGGACTTTTCAAATAAAAGGCCTGCTTTCAGACTTTGTCCCTCTTGTTTCGGTAGCTCCCACCTCCAGCCTCACCGGAGCTCATCTTCACGCAGCTGCACTCTTATTTCCCTCACAACTTCTTGTCACTTGCCTACTTCACTGGCTCTGCAGGGAAGGGGAAAGTCCCTTTGCTATTCATCTCTCTGTCTTCTGGCTCATCTATTGATGAAGAAGCAGGGAAGAGTGAGCAATCAGTCACTTGAGGGACAGAGACCGGGTGTCAGAGAGCTACATACAATACTGGACTAGACTTATGCTTGGGAATGTCTAAAATATGCTGAATTCAGAAGAGCGAAATGTGTTTGCAGGAGTTTACATGTATTGCTTTTTCTTGACCTTGCAAACCCAACACCTACTGCTTTGGGAAATCAGAGTTGAACTTTCCTAAGAACTTAGAGGAGAATTTAGTGTTTGCACAGGGGATCTAAACATGGTGGAGACCTCATCAGGATGTGGAGCAATCCTGACTCAGATCAGGATATGAAATAAGAACTCCCAAGTTGAAGAGGTATATTTGGGTCACAAGGCTATGAGCTTAAAAGCCCATCTTCAACCTGAGTGAGACCTAGCTAGTGAGTTAGACAGGAGATGCACCTATCTCTGGTTCCCCAGAAAGCCAGGACTTGAACTAGGCACTGTGTTACTGGACACTGTAAGGACTTTCGGCTGTTCTTGCTGCAGAAACACAGATGCCCGAGGCACTTATATTCTGCACTGTCAATGTATAAGGGAGTAAAGGTGGAGATTATGTGAATAGCACTGAGCTCAGCTTCTTGCTAGGCTCCCTTGACACCCCAAAGTCCTAATCTTTCCCATGAGTGACTCCAAAGCCATGAATTCACATCATCTGCTTTATGCCCTAATTCAGGGGCTCTGAATCATCCTCTGTAAGTACCTACCTCTTTCCTCTGGTTTACATCCTTGGAATCTCACCTAGATGCCTGATGTGGGCAGTGAAAGATAATTCCAAGTGCCCAGTGATTCAGACACACAGAGGACAACTCTGTGAATGAGTGCTTGTCCACAGGTCACCGCAGGTTGTAAAACACAATACAGAGGATAGAGAGAAAGCAGACAACAATGGCAGGAACACCACATTGCTTGCCTATATATAGCTAAGTAGCTGTTGTGCTCTGCCTGTTACTGTTATTAACAATTATCTCACTTTTTGCTCCCTCTGACTGTTTTATCCATCTGGTGTCATTCATTATATACTTAGAGTATAAGCTGCAAGAAGGAGAGGCTCCTGTATCCTCCTCCATAGTATGTGCAGCACTATGGGGTCCTGCCCCTGACCGGGGCCTCTAGGCACTATTCCAGTATAAATAATATATAAAAATAGATTGGCAGTGTAACGTCCATCAAAAAAAAACATACAGAGACCTAAACAGTGCTTTAGCATTGAATTGCTCTACTGTCTAATGTGGGGTTCATGTAATAGCTTGCTCTAGTTTTCTGAATTAGAAGACAGATCATACAAAGCCTTATATCTGTGAGCAATGTGCAGGGTGCTTGGGGGAAATCTACAATTACTAAAATCGGGAAGCGTGCCAAAGATGATTTACAAGTATGGGGAAGAATGCATCTTTTGTGATGTTCAGGACTTTATCAAGTTTATTTTGGAGGCTTTCCAAGATTACTAGGAAATAACAGCCAAATTTTTGAAGTGAAGCAATCAGACCAAATCTCAGCTGCAGCAATAGCTGCAAAGTAGGGGTTTGCAGCAGCTTCCTCTCTCTTGACAGAGCACTGACTGTTCATGTTATGCCAGGTAGGATCACATTAAGCAAAACAATTTATCTGTGTGATACAGACAGCTTTTGAGGTGTGCAAGGGCAATACACAACAGAAATGGGTATCATTAATATGATCACCTGTGTTACAGCCATTGTTGTAAAGTTCTGCACTCAGAGCCCCACTAGACTACAGACTATGTACAAGCAGCAAGAGTTAAAACTCCTCTGAAAAAAGTTAACAAGTATGTTAGAGAACAAAGATGTACTTCAGAAATGAGGTATTACTATTCTCATTCAGCTTGGAGTCATGAAGGTGTAGTGATTTGCTCTTGCATAGTTGTAGATAATTGTTCCTTGCAATTGACTTGATGGGATTTCTGAGGGGGGTTTTGGAAGGTGGAAGTAGACAAGTCCATGGCCACTGAAGACTTGTTGCTTGTGACATCAAAGCATTGGACCTGTACCACCAATTCTCAGATGCTTTTTGAGAGAAATTAATTATAGTTACAGTTTTCAGATCCCTGATCCACTTTCATTTTAAAGATCCTTTTGTGCAAGTACCTCTCTACTTGACCCATGACTCCACCTGTTGGAGTTCTATGTCCGTTTGGTAACCCTGACTAAGGGCTCCAAGAGGCAAGCTCTAAGTATTCCAACTAAGATAGTCATAGAGGCTCTCTCTCTAATCAGCAGAGAGGGAGACACCTCCGCTTCCCATCCAAGAAGTCTGAAGTGGCTAGGAGTAATCAGTCCCTCAAGTGCCTGTTTCTCTCTAATGACAGTAAATGGAAACTTAGATGAACTGACACCTAGTTTTCAGATGACTAAATTTAGTATGAAGGAATTGAAGTATTTCTTTAATTCATTTTAACTGCTTTTGCAGACATTGGGACATGAATGACGGCAAGAGCTTGGAAAGCAGCATCTCTGACAGGAAACGCTGGTCCAAAATATTTAGTTCACTTGGTTTGCAGTGCTTTGAGGCAATGAGCTGGGGTGAATCTCTTAATTGTCAACACAGGAGCCTGCTTCAGTGCCAGAAGGTTCAGTCAAATAACCTCTGTGCTAGGTTTTCTTTCTTATTTATTTATTTATTTTCTCTTCCCTTCATTTTTGGAAAAATGTGCTATTCCGAATTTGGAGCAGAGGTAGCATATCCAGTCTCTGCTGCTGAACTAGGATGGACTTCTATGCTGGTGGCTGGCGGCTGCTGGAGCTGATCTCCCCCGTTTTTCACTGACGGTGCTGCAGGAGTGTATGGTATTTAGTATAGGAAAACCACATAGGATTTGATTTAGGATTATCACTGCCATGGCTGTTGAGCATCTGGGTGGCTGCTTGTTGAAGGGAGTATAACAGCTTGCTGGGTGCTTTTATGTCACGTCATAAATGACATTAATAAGTAAATCAAAGAGAATGTGATTGAAGAGACTGAGGCATTTCTCTTAACTTCAAAGAGTTGGATATGGCCTATTAAATCTAAAATTGTGTCTACAGGCACAATATACACATACAGGAAAACAAAGACAAACCTTATTTATCTGCTTTCCGTAGCACCTGTGTTAGTTTTTTATGGTTTAGCTGGAGCCACGGTGGCCATTTTCCTGCTGTCCTTCTACCCATGTTAGAAGAGGGAGACTTCTCTGTGGCATCATATAATTTATTTTTGTTAGCTTTTTGGAGGCCCAGCATCCCTGGAGGTGTAAGTGCTGAGAACTGTGCAAGTCAGACTCCTGATTCTTTCTATATCAGACAAATTGGTGGCTCCTGATTTCAGAGTTTCTTCATACTAAACAAAGTCCTTCAGTTCTGCAGAAGACTTTATAAGTACGTGTAAGGAGACTAAATGTCCTTGGTTTCCATAGATCCAAGTAAACCCATGAAAAGAAAAAGGTTTCTTTCATTGCTCTCAGGAGGTGTTAGGAAAATAATTTGAGCAGCAAGAGAAGAGGTAAGCAGTTGCGCAATCTCTATTCATATCATTCACACTCACACATTGGGAAAAGAATTCCCAGCTCAAGAGTGGGCTCAAAATTAAAAGAGAAACATCCCCAAGGCTTTTGGAATAGGAAAAAGAAAAGAAGCTGCAGAAGCTCAACTCTCATGAATTGTTAAAACAAAGCAAACAGCTGGATGGCAGAAGGGCTATTCTTTGCCATAAAACATTTCCTGAAACTCTTTCTTCCAAGATCCATGCTGATTATTTGTTTGTTTTAGTTTTTCTTTCTCATGAATTGATTTGATTAAAAAAAATTGGGCATCTCGCCTTCTGAATATGATGAGAAGATGCTAGCAATAATGTTGCTAGTTTCTTAAGTGTGATCAGTTATTAATCCCTTCTTCTGAGCATGTGGTGGAAGAGAGCAAGGGATTCATCACATATCCTTCTTTGTCTGTAACCCTACCATCTTAAAACTTTATTCCCCTGTTCCACTCTCATTTCATTGTGAGCCTTCTGTCCTCAGTCCTGCAGAGCCATTTCCAGCAAATACAGCAGCACTGAACTTAACGTGTTTAAAGTAAACCATCCAATGTGACTGCAGCTGGGAGTGACTCCATGAACAGGTCCTCTGGCAGAAGAAAAGAGGTGGTGACATGTGGCACAAGGGCCGTGACAAGCACCGGAGGTCAGTAGTGCCCCCCTGTCACAGTGCTGCTTGCACGGCTTTTATCACTTCTCTTTTTGAGGTCCATATCTTATAGAAGGTGAATTAAGAACATCTGTGGAGAAGTTGGTGAACTTCTGCTCTAAAAGCATGTCTCTGAGCAGCGTTTTGTAGGAGGAGAGTTGCATGCACTGTAGTGGTTATCAGCTGTTTGCTGGTTTTTTCAAAGTTTGCCAAAGCTTTTCTGAAAACAGAGTTTCAGTGATCATAAAAAAACCTGATGTTTTAGCTTAGCACTGCCTTTTTCAAAACTAGAGTTAAATTTCAAAGATCTCACCTGTAATTTATGTGCTCACACCCTCACAAAACCTACGACCCCCTTTTTAATTTCTATCTGGTGGTCATGCCAGCCCAATTTGGACATTTGTATTCACATTGTGGAATATTTTCCATGGTTTTGCCACGTCTTGTATTTTCCATATAAATTACACAATGAAAGGCAGTATTTTTTAAGTGCCAAAACTTGATGGGTTACTGTCCTGGGTACAGCTAGGATAGAGTTAATTTTCTNATGAGAGAACGCCTGTGTGGTGTTTAGCTGCTGCCAGGTTAAACCACAAGAGTTAGTCTGCTGGCTCTGTCACTGTCTGCCTATCTTGCTCGGCTGTGTTAGTGGCACTTTTCCCTTGCAAGCGCAGGGACTCTCAAGCAGACTGCAGGAGAGACAGATGGGTCACATCTGTATTTGCAAGTTAAACAAGGCCAAAAGACAGTATTGACCTGCATTAGCCCGTGATGTTTGTTAGCGTGCTCGCTGGCCTGGTTTTTGCTCTTGTCAACTAGCACATTTTCAAATCACCCTATCATAAGATGAGGGCATGTGGAAGGCTCCCAGGAAGCAATATGGATGACACCACTCAGTTTTGAAGGGAATGAGGGTTTAGCTCTATGGACAGAAGCTGTGGCAGGCTGTTCTGTCTCAGGATCTGCAAATAGGCTTGGGGTCTGGAAGCTCAAGTCAGGGCTACACTGCGGGTGACTGTCCCATGTTCCTGTAATTACACAGGCTTTTCCTCCACCCATCTTTTTTTTGTTTTGTCTTCTTGGGTGTAAGCTCATCAGGGAAGGTATTGATACTTGCTCTTTATTTGTAGAGCTTAGTACCATGTGGCCCTGACCTGCATAGATTTCAATGCAAATTGAAAGTTGCAAATTGAATCTGCTCCTGCATGTTTGCTCACAACTTGCTATGTTTTCCCTGACTGTAACTGTACTGTTAAGGAGGCACCAAAGGGTAGCTACTTAAGAACTGTAAAACCTGCCTCACTTCAGCCCTGGCTATTTAATTTTGTAGGCTTATGTCAGACCCTTAGGTTAAAAATGTTTCTTTTCTTGTCTTGGCTTGAACAGCAACTGGAATGTTTCAAAGGGAAAAAAAAGGGTCCATACGATGCAGGCCAGAGTGATACAGCCTTGCCTGTTTTTCTTGATCTGAAACACTTTATTAACTGGAGCACAATACAGCCTGGCTGTCTCAGTTTCCAACCCATTTTTGGATGGAAAGTTGCACACCAAACAGGCGCAGGAGCAATCATTTGCTCACAAACGGGCGGATGTTTGCTCATTTTCTTTGCAGCACAACATTTTCTTGGTTAGACTTTTCTTCATCCGTTCCTCCTCCATGAGTGCCTCCAAGACTGCAGAGTAAATAATTTTGGCTTACAAGGAGCAAAGCTTGGAGATGATAATGAGAAGCGGTGAATAAACTCTCCGTGTCTTACACGATACAGACTTGAACTCTGCTGAAGGGGCCATATACAGCAAGGTCAGGAGTGCGATGAAGTATAAGTTTGGAAGGGGAATCTGCTGGAGAGATAGCATAACCCACTGAGTGATAAGTGCTGACAGACTGGCACCCTGATGTTTGAAGTGCTTTCCCTTGTGGCAGAAGTATGTCTCTGATCCTGTTGTGTTATGGCCAGACTCGGTCTGTTTTGAAAGCTTATACTTTCTTCACATGGAGACTCAGAAAGATTCAGGCTGAATGTATTTAACAGAACACTGAATTTTGGGCCACGCTTAAAGATAAATTTTAAGGATTTGACATGGCCTTCCCAAATGGCATTTGTAACAATAATCATAAGCATATGTCAGTACATTTATATGTTTACATTAGAATTTTTCTACTAATTCTCCATTAAGTTACCGTGTTTAGTGCACTAGTTCATAGAGTATAAAAGCATTAAGTTATAGTTTCAAAAGAATGATAAAAACACTGGGGAAGTTCAGTCATCTTCTAGTGCTTAACAAATTGGGAGCATTATTCAATCTGTCCAGGCAGGCTCTTGCATGGTTCCTGTTCTTCTCTGTTTCTTTCCTGTGGGTTTAGCTTCTGAGTGCTCCCAGTATGGCCACACAGGGAGAGGAACTGAAATACGTGAGTGAGACCCAGACTGGGAGGCGGAAGATTAAGTGAAATGTCCTGGGACCTTCCAGGAGAAAGCTGCTCCGCTCTTTACCCAAACCTCAGTGACAGAAGTAGTATCAGAAGCTAGTCATGTATGGTTTGACTAATATGGGGTCTTAAGAAACAGTAGTGATAAGTTTTCAGTTCCTTGATTCAGTTTGCTTTGGTTACATTTGCAAAGTTTT
>VZTL01070884.1:0-106102 GCA_013400535.1 Scopus umbretta
CTCCCCAGCTGCACCCTCCTGCAATGCCTGTGAGGGCCAGGAGTCCCTCCATGCTGCATCCCTGTGGCCCAGGAGCTGGATGCAGATGCCTTGCCCACTCCTAGCACTGAATGCCCTCCCATGCCCCAACAAGGAGGAAAAGTGTGGCTGTGGGTGCAATATTGGTGGTATAGCTGGGTGTGGGGAGGGTCTCAGAAGAGTCCTGCAGGGTGTCAAGGGTGCTGCAATGCAGAGCCAGGACAGTTGAGGTGCTCACTGGAGGAGCAGCACCTTCAACAGGGAGGAAGGCAATTACAGAGCTTAGAAACTGGAATCTTGCCCAGCAGTTTTCTCAGCTCTCTGGGATACCCAGGAAGGATGATAGGCAGGAGTGAGTCTATGCACATAAATATCATCCAGTCCCTCTCTTGGGAGAGATGTGGTGCAAATAGTGGGGTAAGAGGGAAGACATCCTGTCTCTGCTCCAGTTACCTCTTTAGTCACAGGGGTCTCCATGCAGCATCCTGCCAGCGTAAGCTGGAGCGGCTCACTGCCCTGGATGAAGCACTGCAGGCCTTCATACTGGATAGCATGGCTCAGCTTCGAGGGACGGAAGGTCACAACAAAGGGGACATCCATTCCTGGCGAGATGTAACCCTCTGCGGGGCTGATGGAGAAATCTGGCTTGAAGCTCTCGATGTCCCACTTAAACCTTGCCAAGGAAAGCACAAGGACAAGAAGGAAGGATTAGCAACTGGGAGGCTGCAAATGCAGTGTGCTGTTTCTAAGCCTCTTGTGGGCTTTTCCACAGGATCTCAGGCATGATGCTGAGCCACCTGACAACAAGGCTTCAGGCTGGGCAGGACTCAGCTGCACCCATGTGTAAACAAGCTTTTGGTTTTATTCCTTGCCAACTTCCAGGGCCTGACTGCACAGCCTTGGCTGCATAACTGTGCACAGGGGAACTATCTGGGCAATCTACAGCTCCATCCAACCCACATCCAAGCTCTCAGCCCTCAGAGAGGACAGGGTTTTTCATTACTTGACTCCTATGTCGCCCGTGTTCTGCATGATGATGCGCTGGGATGAGTAGCTCTGCTGCACCACTGCTCCAAAGCTGACGTGTTCCTGGTCCAGGCTCACATGGATGCCCTGGCAGGAGCCCTGCACCATGAAGAGGGAGCGCACCAGGCCATTGCACTCCAACATTACTTCTTCGGTGAACGGCTGGATGCGGCACTTTGGGGAAAAGGTCACCTCCACTTTACAGGTAACTCCTTTGGGCTTCAGCCTTAATTCCTTGGTGGGGTTCAAGCAGAGAACCTGCCCAAAGAAATGAGTGGAGACTACTTCATCTGGCAACTGAGCTGTGAATCCTCCATAAAGTCTTCCAATTCCTTTTCTGTACCCATCAACATTGCCCCAGTCCTACTCATTCCCTCGTATGCATCCCCTAGGTACCAACGGTATTTTCCTGTGACATGTCCATTTGGCCATGGTGAGCTGAGCTACATCTTCCAAAGTAAATTCACATGAGCTCCAAAAAATCTGTAACTTTTCAGAGTTTTTTTTTAGTCTTTAAAGATTACCTTTCCATATCTAATATACACGGCACATCCTGACGTATGTGTCTAAAACAGATGAGAGGAATTGTACCTTCTTCTCACTTCTAGCTATTAGGGGAGTCCTGACACCTAGCTCGGATGAGGCATTCACACTGCAAGTATCTTCTGGAAGAGTAGTCCCAGCACGGAGGACAGGACAGCATACAGGCAGCCAGGACAGCACACAATGTAATTAGCTACTAGCTCCCACCCAGAGCAGCTCATAGCCACCTGCAGGCATCCCTGTAGGCACATCAAAGTGCTCTCCAGTGAAGGAAGGGGCCTTACCCCAGCTTCTTGCAGCTCTGGTGTGGTGGTTGTGAAACTGAGCTTAAAAGTGAGAGGGATAGCACTGTTGTTTGCTATGGTGACAGTCTTCTTCACTGTCTGTCCAATGGAGAGGGCTCCTAGCTTCACCACCTTTCCTTGTGGTTCCACAACATCAACCTGAGGCAGAAAGGATTAATATAAAGGAGAAGGAAAGAAGGAGAAAAGGTTTTCTGCCACCCTTATGGCAGAAAACTAAAATATGCTAGGCTTGGGAAGAGATGAAGAAAATGAGAGAGAAAGCTACACTGGCTGTATGCCATCTGGGGTTTTAGGATTTAGATTTCATCTCACCTTCATTTCTGTGCCTCTTCCTCGGACCTCAACAGTCTGCTGGCAAAGACCATTGATTTCAAAAGGGACGAACTCGTGGTAAGACACAACTTCTCTGGGATAGAAAGTGATGGGCACCTCCACTGTCCCTCCTGGGCATAGGACATACCCTGGAAAGTCCACCTTCAGGTGCGCGGTGCTGGTGAACAAGCAGTTCAAGCTGGCAGAAAGCACAGCAAAGAGAAGCAGAGGTGTCACAAGGCTGTGTGTGCTCAGATGACAACATCAGGGCTACTTAGGGCTCTCCTGTCTCCTCTCCCTGCATCCTCAGGATTTCACACATAGGGGTCATGAGGACATGGAGCAAGCACGTGCTAAGCATGGATCAAAGGAGTGTGTGGAGAAGACCTACCTCATATCCTTGTCTGCCTTGTTTGTGATGATAAGGGTCTGACGGGCAGGTGCCATCCCAGCATGGTAGATGAAGCAGGCTCCAAAGTTCAGTCTGGTGGTGGAGAAGTGGACAGTGGGCACTACCACAGTGGCAAGAAACACGCAGGTAAATGTGGGACCCTTGCTGATCTGGTGAGGAGAAAGACAGCATGAGCCAGCTGAAGAGATAGGAACTACAACTGCAAACACCAGAGATGGCTGAGGAAGAGGATGGGGGACAGCTGGTTGCAGCAACAATAAGGAAAAGCAGGTACCAAAGGACTGCAGAATGGAAACAGAAAGTGAAAGGCTTGGGCTAAGACAGAAAGGGTTTTTGAAGAGTCATGGCCCTGCTCTGTGCAGCCATGTGCCAAGCAGCATGGCCACATGCTGACATGACATTTCTGAGCTGTGGGACCCGACTCAGCAGGGGCCTGGCAAGGAGAAACAGCTCCATCTCTATGCACACATGTGGACACACACCCCCTCCCCCAAATTAGGGGCAGAAAGGGACTGGGGGATATGTCCTGCCACAAAAGCACTTCTCAAAGTAGTCCTGGATAAGCACTTATTAAAATATTCCATTGAGAAGCTGTCAGGCTCTTTATTTCAGCAGCCTCTGCCTCATTCAGGCTCTTTAGTGATGGAGCTCGCTCCTAGCTCTGGGCTTCTGCTGCCAAGCTGCTGCACAGGGAAGGCGAAGGCCCCATATTAAACGCTGGTGCCTCACCTGCAGCGTCAGCTTTACATTCTTTAAAGAGCACATCTTCTGTGGGTGAAAAGCCAGCTGGATCTCTGCTTTCCCCTCTGCCTGCACACTGCCTGTCCAAGGGGTGACGGTAAGGACCTGCTTACAGGCTGCGGGGCCACTCAGTTGCCACGAGAAGGTGAAGCTGAATTGGCCGTTATTGTGGATGGTGAGGATGTGCTTGATGTTCTCGTTTAGCTGTACCTGTGGGGAGAAGGTGGCAACGACTAGGGGGTGGAGCACATGCAAAGTGTCAGCTGGCACAGCAAGTGCTCCTTCTTAAAGTGCTCCTGCCTTTTTCACATTCAGCTAATCACCTGTGTGAAGGATCAAGCTCCCCCCTCCTTCTAAAGGCCTATAAATGAAGGAAAACATTCTCTCTTGTTCAAATGTATCTGCAAAGCTCCTGGTTAAGGCCCAATCTTGCTGGGCTTTGTGGTGCAATTGGTTCAGGGAACTGCTCACCTCCTTGAAATCAATGACATTGATGTCCTGTGCGCTGAGCTCAGTGACACGGCCATCACTGTCCTCACACCTTGTGACAGACACATTCATGCTATAGCCAGTGGCCTTGATATTCAAGGAGAGGGGCTGGGTCTTTCTCTTGACATCGCACTTGAGGTTGAAGACTGCCTCTCCTTCTAGTGCTGGTGTGAAGACGACTGTAATGGGAAACCTGAGAAGAGAAGACCCTGTTTGCTCCATTCACTATCTCTTAGCTTTGTTGGCCCCACATTGCTTGCTCTATGGGGAGAGCAGCTGTGCAATGGCTGTGGTGAGACCCCAGGACTGGGAGAAACCAGAAGCAGCACTCTGCCCTTCCAGGCCCTTCCACTATGGAGAAAGCCCTGGTGAGAACTGTTTAAGGTATGATGATCCCATGCAATGAAATGGCAGAGGATACAAGAACAAGGCACCAAACCCTGAGCTCTGTCACTAAAGGAACACAGGGAAGAGAGGAGACCTTACATACTTAAGGCTGCTAGCTCAGGGGATCATTGGGTTAAAACCCCCCAAACATGCTTTTGTCATCAAAACTAGAAGATCCAAAGCCTGAATTTCTCCAGGAAGGCCTAGAAGACCGGGGTAACCCTAACACAGCAACTTCATGGAGAAACCTTCAGTTTCATGCTGTCCCCAGTGGGAGGGAATAAAACAAGGCAGATGTATGCTATTGCTGAGAGTCACCTGGTGACTGTGGAGGGGAGAAAGCCTCAAAAGCAAAATCCCAGTACAACGTTTGGCACGCAGGAGAGGGAACCTGGCCTGTGAGCCCTGTTACCTTGAAAGAGGAGCAATGGAGCCTTCCAGTGGCTCTATTTTCACAGAGGCGTTGCATCCCTCTGAGAAGAGAGAACTTTCTCTGAAAGCAAAGCTGAAGGCTTCCTTCTCACTGTTTATCATATAGATAGTCTGGCGTACCTCATGCCCTGGGGAGAGGACAAAGCAGCCACTGAAAACCTTTTGTTCCTCTGGCCACTGGGCCACCACTGCCCATTGCACTCCTGCCTGCCAGCTGAGCCCAGCAGGCAATTTGCAACGAGGACCACTGTCAGCAGCATGGCATGCTCAGAATGCCAACATGGAAACATGCTTTTGACCCCCTGAGCTCTCCCCTGCATCACCCCCAAATCCCCTCTCAGAAACAGCCTCAACCACATGCCATGTCCCTGACACCTGCCTTCCTCCCTTCCCATTCTCCCTAGTACACTTGGGTGCCAGGAGCTGGATGATCTGCTCACAAAAGCCCATTTCCATTTCCATCTTCCTCGTTAGAACCTGCTGGAAAAACAGGACTGCTGGACCCCTGGAGCAGTCCACATCTGAGTGTGTAAGGTATAACCACGGTGCTCACCAATTAACAGCAAGTGGAAGTTGAGGTGGGATCTGTCCAGAGTCACTAGCGGGTCAGTGGTGTTGCCCACCAACAGGAACAGGACTGAAATGTTCTGCTCAGGGACTGTAAAGACCCAGAATGATTCTGTGATGTCCAGGTGCCGGGGGATGAATTCAAACTTCATCTGAGGGAGAAAGAGGCAAATGAAGGAAAGTTGCTGCCCTTGGCAGGGTAAAGGGAAGGGAATGCAGACTGTATTACTGAGAAACCCCAGGAAGCTCCATCTTATGTTGCTGCCAGCTCAGACAGAGGCTGCTATACCACTTACAGCCCAAAAGCATGGCAGATGTGGGTACAGTGTAAGAACAGGCTCATCTGCCTGTACATTCGTAGTCAAATGTTTTCATTGTCTTGGCTAAAGCTCACAGTGAGATGGGACACCCAGTAAGTATAGGCATAGCTGGTGTCAAATTGGCATACGTGTGTACTGGACCCACCTTCTTCATTTTCTGCACCTACCTCTGCTTTCTTCCCCGGCTGGATCTGACCTCTCTCTGTGAGGCAGAAGAAAGCCACCTGTTCTAATGGGGCTTCAGGGTCTTGGCAAGTCCACTGGAAGGAATATGCAGAACCAGTTGGGTTCATAACCATGAAGGTCCTGGTCACACAAAGCAAAAAGGACTACTAAGGTGGTGTTGGGACATTAATGACTCTGTCCTGCAGCAGACATCAGGCACTGCCAGTCCTGGACACCATCTGGAAGAAGTTATTTGGTATAGGGGAGCAACACTGGGAGCACAAACATTTCACCTGCTTTCTAAGGGACCTGTTTGTTTCCCAGGTGGCTACAGATTAATAGCAATCAACAAAGAAATTAGCAAGGATATAGCCAAACTCCTGGCTGCTAAAATGGTAAGATCAAGTGAAAATGGTAAAATCAAGTCCAGTAAGACTCCTTTGGAAGATGGTACTCTTGTGGCTGCAGCCTTCACCAACCATGTCTGACTGGTATCTCAAAGGAACAAGAATGCCCGAAGGATGCTCTTCAAAGGAACAAAGGTTGTACTGGCCACATTGCACAGGCTGGGGATACGTGGTCCTCCCAGACTGACCCATACCTTATTGAAGAAAGGGACAATGAGAACAAAAAAATTGTCCAGTTGATTTCCAGTGACCAGCTTGTTCCAGCCCCAAAAGAGACAGGTGGACAAGCGTCAGCAGATCACAGACAAGGCACAGATGTGCCTTGGGGCTTGGAAGAGTAGCTGGAGAAGTCTCTGGTTAAGGGGGGTAACCAGGAGATCATTAACAGCAGAAGCCATGCCCATACCTACCTGCTGTTCCTGCCACACACTCCAACTGCTGCAAACTCAATCACTCTTGTGTTGAGATCTACCATTGCCCCCCTTGGTCCCTGCAACTCTGGGTTGCGCCGTTTTGCTGTGATGTAGTCAGAGTCTTCCAGTTCAAAGTGGCAGTTTGGCATCAGGCTTCTCCCCTTCACAGCCACCTCTGGGCCCTTCTGATTTGGCTTCAGGTTAGGAATACTAGGAAGAAAGGGACTGGTATTAGCCAGACTAACATTTCCAGCCAGCCAGCTGCTTGCCCGTCTTCTTGACAGCACAGAGTGTTGCATCCTGTTTCCATGCAAGCATTGAGCAGCAAATGAAACAGAATTACACTCCCTGCCATGGAGGCAGCAGACATGAAATGGCAGATACATGACCAGTTATGTGTCTAGGGACCAACTGCAGCACACAGGTTTCTATGTAGATAAGGAAGCCATGCTTATCTGTTATGGAAGCATAGCTAGGCACTGGCTTGCCCCTTGACAACTCTTCTGGATCTCTCATTCCAGATTTTGCAGCCCTTCAGGAGCTTAATATTTAATACAATGTCTTTTCCCAGTGTCTCCATACCTGCTTCTGCCAAGGCTGGATGACCATCTTTCTGTGCTCCTGTATGTTGCTTGTTTCTGTTCCCTCTCTGTGACTGGCTGTCCCCAGGTCTGCACTCCCACCCACCCCAATCAGAGGTATTACCACAACTATCCATCAGTACCGTGAGTGAAAAGTGCCTGGACTTTTCCTACCTGCAGAGCATACAGCTCTCAAAGTCCCCCACATACACCGGAGAGAACTTCATCTGGAAGAGCTGCTTCTGGCCAGCAGGGATGGTGCCGCTGCAGGGCTCAACAGAGAACAGCAAGGTGGCGCTGACAGTGTTCAGAGACGAGCTCAGGGAGGAAGAGACATGCTCCAGAGGGTGGCCCAGCTGGCTCGAACAATGGCTAGACTGGAGCTTCACAGAGGCACCAGAAGTGGAGGAGAGGAAATCCCCTGTGGTAAGGAAGAGGTTAGCAGGACATCTTTCAAGAAGGAAATCCTCTGCTTCGAGCACCTCTGTCTCCTGCTGCGGGTGGACAGAGGGGAGCTGGGATGCACTTGGAGCACTCCTGGCCAAGTGCTTTCAGCAGGACTCCCCCTGATAAGGAACAGGGAGAGCTGTCAGGTTGCTTTTTGCTTCTGTGTTACTGCTTGCTAAATTGTAATCCCAGAAAGTTCTGGGGACAGGTGTGAAAGTGAGGACAGGAGGGAGAACTGAGGGTGGGGGACAGCAAATACAGTAAAAAGGCCCAGTGGAGACCCAGAAAACTGCTTGAATCAAAACACGCCACTGAACATCTCTGTACAAGATGCTCAGATGATGGCCAGGAAGGCTATGTCTATTAGCAACTTAAATGGACCCAGGACTGAAGCCAGCCACTTCACTTCATGCTCTTGAACTCTCATCTCCACAACTGAGTAGCTTAGATACAAATTTCTCCTGCAGAACAGTTTCTGGCCAGTGTTCATTCCTAAACCATGTCCAGGAACTAACAGCAGAGATCACTTTTACAGCATTTGGGAAAATTTCTGGGCGCTGTTTCATGTCCCAGTCCGCCAGCCTCAGCACTTAGCATTAAGGATAGTGTTAAGTCCTGCTACCCTGTTGCCTACATAACTAAATTTTGCTTGTTGTGCATGTGCATTGCTTCTGGCTTTGGGGAACAGTGCTGCTCTGTCCTCCACACCCTTTCCTTCCTTCCTCTTTGTTAGGCTTTCATAACTGACAACCAGACAGCTAATGGCACAACCCAGCAGACTGATTTCAGCACAAGTGTGCCCTGTGCCAGGGAAGACCCAACACCAGGACCCAAAGGGGAAGGAGTTAAACACATTCAGAGCATCAAGAACTTTGGTTGAGGTCTGCCATCTTGACCATCAGGCAAGCTGCCTGTGCTAGGAAACACAAGGGTTGACAGTTCTCCTCACTCCTGTTCCTGATAAGACCTCTTGGACACACAGCCCTGTTTCCCCACAGAGCCACACTGCTCTCAAGGTAACCGTGTGCTCAGACACAAACATATTACTGCAGGTTAGCGAGTCACTGCCCCACCATCGAGCTCGAATAGCTGCTGTGAGCAGGGTCTCCGCCTGCAGCAAACACTCCTGTGCCTGAGCTAAGAGGGTTAATTTTAGACAGTGACTTTGCATTTGCCCTGGACTGGGGAATTGCACACAGACTGTGACTGCAGGTCAGCTAACTTGTTACAGCATCAATTTTCCCAGTCTCAGAGACTTCCCAAAAAGGTGCCCTTATGTCCCCTTTTCCCAGTTGTGACCCACCACATGGCTCTCCTATGATCCAGGCTCAGCTCCTGCGCAGAGCACAAATGTCAGAGCAAGTGCAGGAGAGGGAAAGGAGAAAGTCTCCAGCTGCAGCTGGGAAAGTGCTGATGAAAGTGGACAACTGGACAGGGATGAAAAAGCAATTCATGTTTTGGGGTGAAGTGGCATGGTCTTCTCCCCAAGCCTTCAACTACCAACTGAAACACCCTGGGCACCCCCAGCTGCCACAGAGAGTTAGTGCCTTACCATCCAGACTGGGCGGGAGCAGCTCTCCAGTATGGCTCACCGCCCTTTCATCCTCCACAGCTGCCATCCAGGTGTATTCCAGGGCCACATTCCCTGTATTGGACAGCTGGAAACTGAAAAGCAAGGAGGAGGTATAAAAAAAATCCAATAAATACAAAACAATCAGAGAAGTAGCACTGTACGGTGGGCTCCTAGCACCCCTTTATTTATGCTGAGCAGCATCTTCTTCCCTAGACAACTCTGCCATGTCTAGGATCACTGCCCTGGGCTGCCCCAGACAAAGTGTATCAAAGTTTGGAAGTTAAAGAGGAAAGGGCAGACATGGTGCCCAGGAGACTTAGTCCAAGGATCTTACTCTGGTCTTTCTGTCTCAGTTTGACATTATTTTGACTGCAATCTCATACTTGAGCAGATGAGGACAGGCAACATGCAATGAGAGCAAAACCATGGCTGTTCTCAGCAGAAAGGCATGGCAGAATTGAGCCTCTCCTGGCATGTCTTGGCAGAATGGCAGCCACCATCTCCTGCCTGGCTTTGTGTGCAGATATACAGGCCCCAGCACCCAGCCAGGACTTGGAAAGGATGAAACAATAAATGATTTGTTTAAAGGGATGAACAGCAGGTGAGACTGAACATCAAGCCCTAGAAAGGACTAAGGCCCACATGTGGGAGATCTCCAGGCCCTGGGATGTGCCAGATTATGTGTGGAAGCTGAAACCTCAGACCCAGCAGGCAGCAGCATCCTCATCCAAGGATGATAAGCCTGTTAGAAATTAGAAGACGTTTATTAAGTGGCTGAGCAATGAGCATGTCAGTGTAACCTCTGCTGGCACAGCACCATGGGTAGAAGGAAAAGCAGAGGCCACTGGAGAGCACAGCACAGCTCTGGGGAAGCAGGCACTGGATCAGCCCTGGGCAAAGTCAGCTCCCACTTGCAGGTCCCTGCCTGGCCTCCAGCACTCACGTGAATGTCCTCGTCTGGAAGAGCAAAGTCTCCTTGAACTGAATCATGTCCGTATCCAGCTTGAACTCAGCATAGTCAACAACTGCACTGAGGCAAAGCTCCACCTCACGGCTGCTCTTCTCCAGAACAGTATGAGCTGGTTCTGGGTCTGTCTCGATCACCTCCGAACAGGAGAGAGAAGAATCACTGAGCAGAGGCCAGAAAGCCAGACCAAGCACAGTCTTTCGGCCTCCAAAATAAGCCACGTTATAGGGGCTAGGAAGGACCATTCCCACTTATTTCCTTGGAAAGATGACAAAATTTGACCCTTCTGCTGTAGTATTTGTTTCTACCTACCGATCAAAGCAGTCACCACCACGACTGCGCATAGTCCCACGGGGACTGTGGCTGGGTATCAGTCCCTGTGTTTCAACCCTGTAGAGTGTGTGACCTTTTTCCTGGCCCTCTATAAATCAAACAGATCTCTACATTGGGATTAAGTTCCCCTGCTGGCGCTCTGTGGATGGAGAAACCCAAGAACGAACAAACCCAGAAAGCACCTTTTCCTTCTTGTCTTAGGAGAAAGCGCTTTCCTGATGTCTCATGTGGGGCAACAGCCATGCTGATAGGGGCTGGGGATGGGCATTTTGGGATGGGAACAAACTCACTAGGAAGGTCTCTGACTGCTGATGCTTTGATGGGGAAGAAGTTTGGTTTACACGTCTTACAATGGTTCAGGAACCAGGGAAGAAGCATCCCTCAAGGTAAGTGTGTGTGGCAATAATGATAGTAAAAGCAAGAGTTTCTGGATATGATACTTCTCTGGACTCCAGCGTGACTGCCATACAGTGCTTGGGCTGCCTCATAATAAGATATCCCACATGATATAGAGACCACAAACAAAATCTCTGGTATCAGGGTAGACAGAGCTCATCCACAATGTGCTGGTGGGCTAGCCAGCATACATGGAAGAGTGCTAGTGTTACTCTCCACTTCAAAACAAAAGACAGAGTGCAGTGGATTTAACTCCTTGTTGGTGAAAAGGCACTGAATCAGATGACGAGATTTTAATACCATAGAATGTGTTATCATAAAATGTGACCTCTCATTCAACACAAGCTGCAACACTTAAGCTTTTGGCAGGGACTGATAGTTTGCATGTGGCTAAGCATCTCTTGTCAAAAAAGACTTCCCCATCTTATGTGAGCATATCAGGTCACCATGCATCCACCTCTCCCCTAAAACACACTGCTGGTTAACCTCATAGATGGATTAAATGTCATGGGGAAGCAGGAGCTGCTTAGCCAGCAGAGATGAGTGACTTTTACCATCAGCAGCTCTTTTTGTGGAAACTAGGTTAGCTTTTGCTACTGTGCTTCTTACCTTCTTCTTGACAGGCCACGTGGCTGCTGGGCCCCTCATGGTATCTACCCACTTGACGGTGCGCAGGCGGTCGTCCCAGTCGGTAACCTGCTCTGGTGGCAGCTGGAAGGCGATCCTAGCCACCTTACACTTCACAGGGTGCATTTTGAAGGTAACCGCGACATCCGATTTCAAGGTCACTGTGATATCCTTAGCACAGCCAGCATGAAGGTGTCCCACCTAGGGAGAACCAGAGAGCCAAGACGAAACTGGAATCACTGGCAAGGGCAGGACTGACAGCAAAGGGATTGATGTGGGGAGCAGCTGTACCAGAAATCTGCACCTGACTGTGTATTTATCTGAGGTTTGGTAGAGAAAAGTACAAACAAAAGATGCCATCTCCCATAACATGAAGCCTTTTCTGCGAGGCTGATAGCCCTGCCCCAGCAAAGCCAGGGATTGCATCTCCTACGTGGCACTGGAATGGGCTCTCACTAGTACATGGTGACTCCCTGCTAGCTCCTGGGAACCTGCTGGGCTGGACTCAAACAGTGGGGAAAGGCAGAGCCATCCAAGCTCACCTGGGGGGAGAAGTGAAATGGGGTGTCTGCCAGCCACTCGAACCGCATCACGTCCACCTTGCTACGATTGGTGACTGTGAAGGTCATGGGGTAGGGTGTCCCAACGTGACAGTCCCCAAACTGGATGTGATCCACTCTGGCAGCTGTTAAGAATGAGAGTAAGGGATCTCAGCATGCAGTGAGGTCCATCCGCACCCCTCACATGCAGACACATGTATGTCCCACTCCCTCTCTCCAAGCCTTCCTCCCTCTGGGAGATGCAGTTCCCCATCCTACCAGTTGCAGAGATACACCCTGACATGTCCCTAAACACATGGCTGTGTCTGTGCAGAGGGACATGCAGTGCACCATGCACTGCCTCTGTGCACATGGCAGGCACGCTCACAGACCACCAGGTCTGGTGGGTGACAGCACAGGCCTGGTTATATAAAGGACACAAATTATCATACATAGTCTTCATCTCCATAGTATACCATGGGATGGCAGACCTCCTTTTAGAGATATTCAGCTGAATGCTGGTATCTCTGACCCTTCCTTGCTAGCCTGCAAGCTTCTCCCTTGGCAGAGAATCTTCCTTTGTGTTCTCAAGTGTTGCTGCTCTGCAGGCTACAAAAGGCAACAGGATCTGTCTGCTAAGTCTGGACCAGGCCTGTACTGGCACAGTGTGAGCAGAAATGTGTATTTTCCTGTTCCTTGCTCCATCTTGGCAGCCTCTCCTCTCTTACCCTCAATTATGCCTTCCTCCAGATTGTCCTCAGTGTTCTCCTCCTTGCTGTCTGCCACTAGTCCATGTATGTTATCTAGCGTGAAGTCATCCTCGTAGCCTTCACCCACCAGCTGAATGTTGGTCTCTTCATAGGGGTTGTCCACCACTGACAGGTGGATCTTCCCTTCCATGTGTTGGGCCAGGGTGGGTTTGAAAAGCACATCAAACTCTGCTAATTCCCCATGATGCAGGACCAGGGAAGCAGTGTGGGGCTTCCTCTCTGCACAGCAATGGAAATCAGAGACAAGTGATGGAGCTGTACAGAGGAAATATTTGCATGGGGTATAAGAGGAATAAGAAGTTGAAACCCAGCTGTCTCCAAGCACAGGTTCTCCCACCACTGGTTCCAGACCCTCCTCCTATATTCACAAGACTATAACACCACCATGCATATCACTGTTTAAGTGTCTTAACCTCTGGTTAACACCCAGCTCTCACTCAAACTGCATCCAGTCAGCTCCTTCCACATGCAAAGCTGAGTCCAAGAGTGGTCTTGGCTTTTGTTGGCTGACTGTGCACTCAAGGGCTGCCTCTGTTCAGGTTGGTAACTCCCCACATGTAGCAGAGACCTCAGATGGTCCTTTAAGTGCTGATAGTTCCCCACAACTCAACCTGCCATGTCCAGAAGAATAGAAAAACTTCCTACAACTTCCTAGGAGGAAACCTTCCAAAGAGTCCACAAGAAAAACTAGGGGTACAGAGAGCCCTGGGAAAGAAACTATGCTTAACATCTGGCTGCTGCTTGGCCAAGCCAAGAGCAGGGCACGCATTTTCCCTGTGTGGATGACCATACTTCATGGTTAATAAATTTACCTTCCCCAGGGGAGTCCTCCTTCATGCCCACAGCTTGGTAGATGCAGCGTGTAGTGGACCTGGCTTTCAAGAAGAAAACTCCCCCTTCATCCAACAAGTCTATCGTCAACTGAGAAAAGGGAACACAGAGCATGACCACACTGGTGCAGGTACAGGATGGCATGTGGATCAACACCATACTGCTGCTGGTCCAGCACAGTGAACCCAGCACACTTCCCCTCTTCAAACACAGCTCTTGGCACAAAATTTAAGTAAAATCACACAGAAAAAAAAAAAAGTGTTCAGAAGCATTGGGATATAATTAAAAAATAACAAAACAGGAGAGAAAGTACTAAAAGTAATGAGCAAAATGTAATTAAACTACAGCTGAGTTTAATTAAAATACAGTAAAATGTGATAAAATACAATCTAATGTAACTATGACATCACACGTTCCCGCATGAGAACCAAAGCATGAGAAGAGAGATGGGGGAAAAACACCCCACCAACTTTCTTGTTTTGTGTTGAACTGACAAGGATAGACTGGTCAGAAAATCACATTTCCAAGAGGAACACCCTTCCTGGAAAGTAGAAGTCAGTCATTTGCTTAAAAAGAATTTCTGTGACCCATTCCCATGCAGTTTACTCAGTCACAGAGTGGAAAGAGTAACCAGCATAAAACCCAAGGGTCAAGACTAGCGAAGACAGCAGCAGTAGTTGCAAAGGAGACAGAGACAAAGGGCCAATGAACTTTCCTAGAGGGATCTGGCTGAGAAACAAGACTCTTCCCACTGCTTTGCCAAAGCATCTTCTACAAAGCCAGAGGGGGTTATTCTCCTGTGAAGGAGTGGCTCTGAGAACAAGGAAGGGGTTTAATTTGGTGTTCAATTGTACAAATAGAGTATCGATACATCTGTGCAACTCTACCATGTTTTCTGGCACCTCTCCTCCATGGCACAAGGACTTGTCAGATCAGAGCATTCCCTGAGCAGGTCCTCACCTGTACAGGTACAATGCCACCATTATGAAGGACTAGAGGGAGTTTTTCTGAATCACCCAGCAACAGCTTCTTGAAGAGCAGCAGAGGGTTCCCTCTCTTATTGTGAAGGACTGGGTGCAGGACTGTAACCCGAGGCAGATTCCCATCTCCGCTGATATCGAAGGTTAGGCTTTGTGCTTTAATTGCTGCAGGGCTGCAGGAGAGGCAGAGGACAAATCATTATGTCTGGCACTAACCCATTTCCCACCGGCCAAGCAATGGAGAGAGTGCCACCTACTGTGTTTTCCTTGATTGGTGCTCCTATATCTCACAAAACAGCTCCCCCTTACCCCTCTCCTCCCAGTCAGATCAGGGCCATTCACAAGAGAAGTCTGCTCTGAAGAGCCAGAGCCTTCCAGAGTAATAGAAAGCATTTCCCTTAATAGAATCATGTGGTACAGCAGGTAAATAATGAGACATGGCAAATTCACTGACTGTGCTGATACGAGACATATACAAAAAGCACAAGCACAGCATGAAAATAGTATAAAAGCAAGAAGGGAGAAGTAAATAAGTAACACCATCAGCAAAGACTATTTCCAAGGATACTAAACCAGGAATTGCATATTAGGCTGGAAAGCTTTCTTATCTTCTCCCAGTTCAGCAACTAAAGGGCTGGGGAGGAGAAGGTCAGAGCCCTTGTACAAACACAAGTCCCAGGACAGAGGAACTGGGCTCCTCTTTCAAAAGGGGTCCAATCACTCCTTAACATAAAATATTTTAATATACCCCTTGTAATCACAAAGGATCATCTCATTTTAACATAAACAAGGAAGAAATAACACATGCTGACTTGCTGGCACAGAAACCTCTTCATCTAACTCTTTAACCTTGGAAAGCCCCAGCTCAGCTATTCCACATCTCCATTTCTTTCTGATTCAATAACTTCCAGCTGGCTACCTAATGTTGCACTGTCCTCAGAGTTACTCATATAGGCTAAACTATGACCCTTATTTTTCTGCTCTGCTATATCTAGTATCTGCCTCCTACATTATCTAAGGCTAAGTACTCTACTTAAGACTACTGAAAACATTAGGGTTAACAAGAGGTCTACATCCTCCCAGAGAAGAGGCAGCTATCAGAAAGGTCCCCCCACCAAGATTTCACAGGGTGAGTTACCTTGCCTGGACATCAAGGGAAGCCTCAAAAGTGCACTGGTAGTTCTGCATCGTTTGCGGAGTGAAGGTCACTGTAGCAAAGGTGTGGGAGCGGCTGGGCACACACATCCGAACGGGATCCACCTCGAAAACATCACTAATGCGGCTGTTAAGCTTGGGGAAACCCACAAAGTGGTGTTAGGAGAAAACATCCTTCAATATGATGCAGTCTTATTCATACATGCATCATGGGGAACAGCCCCAGGCAGCATTTTCCTTCGTGCTTCCCTGGACAGTTTCCTTCCATCTCAGGGGGTGACTTCAAAGTGGTAACGAACTTGCAGAGCGAGCTGCCATAAAGTTCAGGGATGCAAAAGCTTGCTCTGAGTGCTGGGCAGCCACCCCAGCATACATGGGAGATAGGGACTGCATGGAGAATCCTGCAGATAATCTAGAATTGGCCCTTAAAGAGAAGCAAAAGACCAGGGACCCTGAGGAAATTGTCTGCTTTTACTGGACTGATGTGTCAGGGCTCAAAGCCCCACTCTGAGTGTGCTTCCAAGAGATGTTTGGAAGGGTTCAGGTCTCCCACCACAGACCCAGAGGGGTGAGCCAAAACCTTGCTTGAGACATGCTGAATTCAACCCAACTGTCACCCTGGCATTACTGTTCTTCCCTGTAGTTTCACCTGCACTGAGCTGGACGAGTCCAGGCAAGAGGAAGCAATGAATCTGGAAAACAAGGCAGGCTACCACACAGCCTTTAAAGAGCAACAGTCACCTTGGCCTCTTGTTCTTACCTTACCAGGGATGGGTTTGATGGAGAGGACCACGTCACAGGGGACTTTGTCCACGTTGCGGATCTTGAAGCGAGCTGTGGCCCGGTGCCCAACCAGGACATTGGTGAAAATGAACTTGTTCTCATCTGCAATGAACACACCCTTGTCTTGCACTGTCTGTAGGGTCTGGCAGAGATTGATGTTGCTGCAGATTCGATGTTCCTCAAAGATGGACTCTATGTCGTCAACCACAAATGCTGTGAACAGATGAAACAGAGGGCTGAGGATGGAGAAGCCTTCCTGCTGAATTTATCTGGACTCTGTTGGCCTCTCAGAAGGCTCAATAAGCCCTTCCTACTCAGGCCACTACAAAACCCAACCAGGGTGGAGGATTTGGCTGTGAGGATGGAGCTCAGTCACCCTCAGTCTTAAATGGTATTGTTTTCCTTTTGTCCCTCCATGCTTCCCTCCCTCCCCACTGGTGGACTTGAAAAGGACTGGAATCTCTGAGGATTTTAAGATGAGACTTTAGGGTCAGGGTGTCTTTCTGTCCCAGCAGCAAGTCTGGGTGCTGATCAGCAGCAGGTCTGGCCATGGGAACCTGTGGAAAGGGCATACCTGGGAGGCAGGACTCAGCAAACAGGGTATAGGGGATGCCAAGAGGGTTATCCTTGGGGTCTCTGTCACTGATGTCGATGGACAGGTACTCCTTGCATGTCCCCAGTGGCTCTGCGTAGCAATCCACTGTGATAATCTGCTGGCCTCCAGGAGGGATGGAGCCAAAGCCAGGGTACACCGTGAACATGCCTAGAGTGAAGCGAGCCTGCAGAAAGAGTCCCAGGAGAGGCTGATGTCTAACAGCCTTACCTTGAGCATCCCTAGCAAGGAGTATACCACTCCTTGGCCTCTAGCAGGGCCCAAGCCCCAAGTCCCAGGGCATGGAGGGATGACTCCTTGGCCCAAAGGTAGCTCCAACATGTCATGAACAAGCTGGGAGGAGGTGTAGGCTTGTCTTGAATGACATAGAGAAAGGAGTTTGGGTGTAAAGGGCGAATGTGGTAGCTGGGATCTTTCAGTCTCCAGGGGTAAAACGAGAGCAGAATTAACTGTGAGAAATGATGGGAGAGGAGAGAGGGGCCTGGGAAGAAGAAAAACCAAGGTCATCTCATATCAATGGACTGGGAGTTCAAATAGGGATGTTCCGTGTCTGTGGTATTCACAGACCTATTTTGGCTAGCAGCTACCAAACACAGGACCTGCTCCCCTCTCTTGACCCCACAACTTCAGGTCTGAGCCAGAGCATGGGACTTGTCAGTGGGACTGAGCAGCTCCTGCCTCTGCTTACGGCTGGGAGATGATGGACCTCCATCACACAGATCATGTCCCATCCTGTTGAGATGTGCCTCCAGCCTGGGCACAGCAGTGTCCTCCTGCACCACCTGCAATAGCATGTGTTGGGGAGCAGGAACCACCCACCTGCATGAAGGGGTTTGCATCCTTTTGCAGCGAGTGCTTGCTTTGCTTGACTGAGGCAGTCATTTTGCTTAAGTTTTCACTCTCACGGGAGCGGGCAGATTTCGTTTGACGTGCGCTGAGAGGAGAAAGCAGAAATCATCCATCATGCTGAGCTCCCTCTACCTTTCTCTGAGGCCAAAACTGGCCTTCCTCCCCACAGAGGACAGCCTTCCTGCTCCTGGTGGCTCCTGGAGGGCTGCCTGCAGCACCTATTGCTGTTGCTTATGGATAGATCAGCTATATCACCAGCTTTGTCCTACACATGGGGATACTGAGGCATTTTTCTGCTCCCTGTTTGCAAGCCAGTGATGCAAATGGACAATAACCTGTCACACACCAGCCATGCTGTGGTGCCTCCTCAGGCAGGAAGGGTGGTGCAGGTCTTCTCTCACCTTTTCCTTGGCAATACAGGTGCATCCTGGTCTGCTCGGTAGATGAGGAATTTAAAGTCGAGGATGCCTTTGTTCTGCAGCGTGAAGGTGCAGGTTTTCCTGGTGCCATTCGTCATGGCACCAAAGTTGATGAGTGAGGCAGGGTAAATGCTGTACTTGCTGAACACAGCTTTCGCTGACACCCTCACTGGGATGATGGCAATGGTCTCGCCTCCTTCACAGATGCTGGGCTCAATCACCTGCAACCGGAGAAGGGGTTGGCAAGTACAGCAAAGAGGCTGTCCCCTGACCCTATCCCAGGTCTCCATCAGCTCACCCTCCCTGTTTAAACGTCTCCTCCAGAGCCAGATTTTCAGCTCTGCTTAGGAAGCACCACAAATTGTTTCTGAAAGACTTTGTTGTATAGGTATGAGAGAGGATTCCCCAGCTAAAGCCCTCCTTCCAGAAGGCTCACGTCCTTACGCTCCCAAGATGTGGTGTGCTAACACTGCTTGGCCCAGGCAGCTCACCTGGCAGTGCAGGATGGGTTTGTCCTCAATATTAATTTCCATCTTGGGGTGGAAGAGCAGCTGGACCTGCACAGGGCGCTCAGAGACAGTCAATATGCCCTTCTGCGGCTGAATAGTGAAGTGGGATGCCAAGTCAGGTATGTTGGTATCTGCAGTTTCCAGCTTGAAACTGGGGAAAAAGGGAAGGAATTAAGACCTCTGCAGTTAAAAGCACAGGTGCCACCAGCACAGCCTGGACTTTGCATAGGACCATAAAAAAAGTAAAAGGGAAAGAGTCCAGCTCTGCTTAGGGAATCCCAGAGTTTGACACAGAGTGCAGACAATCATGAGTGTTGCAAGCTAACCTCACACCGATTTTTGTTTTCATTCTCTCCTTTAAATAGTCTCACAAAGAGAAATGACCTGACCCTCAAAGCAAGAAAATGAATCTCAGCAATGAGTGGCTTAAATTTCAGGATCCTTCCTTCTGGTTCCTCTTGAGCTGTGAGGAACTGCTGGCATGTGGCTGGATTCTCTATTAAAATATTTGAGATTAGAGAGCACAGGTTTTGTATTTACCTGGACCATGAGGTAGCCATCATGGGAACAGGTTCTAGCCATGGACAGAAGGAGAATGCAGGCCTGGGCAGATGCTGGCACCACGTATTCACAGACCAGGCAGTTGGACCCACCTGTAGGCGATCTCGTACTTCCCTTTGTTCTTCAGAGTCAGCACTTGCTTTGCATCATCCAGGACCTTAAGGATTCCAAAATCCATGATGCCATCCATACCTGCAGAAAACCCATAGAGTGAGGTAAGAATTGGTGAATACTTGTGAGCTGGCGCAGACTACACCAAGTGACAAGATACATATTTGGAGTTCTCAGGCAGCACAAAACCCTTCTCAGCAAGTTTCCATTCTTGGAAGTTTTCTCTAGCTGCTTCACTGCCATTTCTCTTCTTACTCAGATAGTATCTGCAGGGTTTAGCAGCTAAGGAGCTCAGTTTCCATCTCCTTGATTCCAAGCACAGATCCAACAACTTTATGTGCTGTGCTGAGCCTTCAGGAGTTGCCAACTGCTTGTTCACATCACTGTTGTTTCAAAGCCCCCAAATCAATCTGCACATGAAGTTGCACACTTCAAAGTTCACAGGTGAGAGGCTCAAGGCTGTCTGTGCCCTGACAATGCTGCACTCCATGCAGCTTGCAGGATATATGCTTTACATATCCATGCCACACTTGCATGCTACCCCATCCTGTCCCAAGTGCTTTGGTTGCCCACCTGCCAAGGAAATGCGCCCGGACTACTTTGTTTTGGGGGCATCCACTGACCTTTAGAAATGCTGATGCTCAGAGCAACATCATACGCCTCCGCAAGGATTTGGATATTTTCAATCTGAACAATCCCCAGGACATTTTCCACATCTGAAACCTGAGTCAGCAGGAAACAAACACTGCTTAGAGAATTCTCCTAAATTCTTTTGGTAGACAACACAAGTCCTTGTCTCTGCTGGGTGCTTCCCCATGACCTCCCCTGCTTGACAAGCATTTGTGGACTACCAAGCTTTCCTAACCAGTTCATCTCAAGGGCTTACCCTGCGGGATTCTGCTGCAGTAAGAAACCCTGTCAGCCCAACTCTGCACTCCTACAGCAGGAAATGCTGCTGCTAAAGTACCCTGGGAGGCACAGTGATGTAAAAACAACCACAAGACGCATGAGGTGTCCCAGAGCAGGTGGCATTGACAATCAACCCTCTCCTCTTCAATCACTCAGCATCCTCACTGAAATGCAGCCCCCCCCTAAACCGTGGGGAACAAAATCCCAGGGCAAAAGTTTGTTGCTTTACGTTAAGAGCCCCAGACAGACTCCAGGATGGGTGCAGGGAGCACACTGAAGTCTGGACAACCAAACAGCAGCATTCAACCATGGACAGCAGCAAGAAGGCTGTAATATGGACTCAGGACACAGCCTCATAACCCAGGCATAAGCCCTGCGGAGGCAGTGGCTTGTTATCTGGGGTGACCTGGATGCTCAGGGGTGCACCTTCATGTTCTGTCAAACCCAGTTTGAGGCAGCAGAACTTGGGGTCATAGCACCCTTATGTCTGTCAGGCACATCTCTTCCTCACTCCACAATGTACTCGTGTGACGAAGCTGTTACAAAGAGCACCCTAGTGGTCACTTAGTTTCCAAAATATTACCCTTCAGTGAGAGTCCCTTGTTGCTAAGGGCCTGCCCTGCCCCCAGCGGTGTGGGTAGAAAGTAATCTCATGAAGGCTCATCCTTTTGCCCTCTTTGCAGGGTATCCTTTCAAGCACAGACTCCAGCCCCCAAAGCACAGGGCTGATCACTCTGCCCTGCTCTGCCAGGGAGGGCACAGTCCCCCTCACCTCTAGTCGGATCGTCTTCTTAATGCTTAGAGCCTTCGTGGCCTTGAAATACAGATGCACACCAAACTCTGTGTGGGGACCAACGGTGCCCTTGTCTTGTGACACAGAGAAGTCCTCGCCGAGGTTTTCCAGCCCACTGAGCCGCCAGGCCACGGGCAGTGGGGTGCTGTTTTGCAGGACCAGGGTCTTGCTGTCCTTCCTGCAGAGACAGGAAGACACTCAGCACTGGTTGCTCGAAAGTCATACTAGCTTTGCAATTGAATGCAACCTGCAGCAGCACTATCCATGCATATGAAACCATAGTTAAATGTTTTCTCTGTGTCACAAGCCTGAGAGGTGAGGCCCTTGGGGGAGAGCTTGGTGTTAGAAGTGTATCCAAAGGAAGAGAGATAAGGAGGAGCAATTGGAGTGCTCTCTGAACCAGGAGACAAGATACAAATGCATCGAGGTGCCCATCACGCAGAATTTCTGGGGGGCTATGGAGCTCATGGCTGTTACAGGATATTGAAGCCAGCGAGGAATGGTGAGCAAGAGACTGGAAATTTCTGGGAGAAAGAGGGATGCTAACCCAGCCTCCAATCTGAGTGGTCACACAGCCAGCAAGAGAAACAGAAGGGGAACTTGCTGACAGGTCTTGTCCTCAGCAGAGCAGCTGTTGGATGACTGACCTGTGCAGAAGCAGCTTGTCAAAATGCACCTGCTTGGGGTTGACACCTAGCTCCACCTGCACCCCCTGGCAGCACAGGCGGAAAACCACCGGCTCTGGATTCTCCTGAATGCAGCAGATGAGGTTGTCTTCCACGAGGCCAGCTGAAGTGGGGTATGCCCAAATGCTCAGCTCCTAGTGCCATCCCCACAAAAAGAAATACAGAATAGCATTCAATGAGCAGGAGGAATGGCTCCTAGGCACTTCTACCAGTGCCTGCTCTACCTGCTAGTCTCCTACCTGCTTCTCATTAGGTTTCAGCCTCATGCTGGGAGGGTCTAGAAGGAACGTGTCTGCTTTGTGATCATGCTCAAAGAAGAAACGCACCTCTGCTTCCAGGGGGGTGACGTTGAGGATGGTTATCTTCTCACAATTGCTGGGATAGTGCAGTGCCTTGTACCTGTCCACAAAAGGGCAAAAGGCTGCAGAGGAGACCCTGGGACTGTTGTCTTTATCACACATCAAGGAAAGCACTGTGCTCTGACAGTGGGAGGCTGCACTGGAAGACCATGGTCTAACAAGCAGGCTAAGAAAAAGGATCACTTTCAGGGGCACCCTGCATGGCATTTGTGTTCATCCTTGCATTACTTTGATGTCTGCCCCTATACCTGATGCACGCGTCCCAGAAGCGTGACGATGCACAGGCCACTTAAATAAGAGCGTTTTATAAAATATAAATTCAAAGGTGCTTAGAAAAATAAAAGTACACCAGGCACATGGGTTCTTCCCCCTTCTTTGTTGGGTTTCCTTCCCTGCAAGGTACAAAGAACTGCTTTTGAAAAGAAGTTTTAAAAAAAGTTTAGGTCACCTCTTTCAAAAAAGTCATGAGATTACCTTGTATTTCACAGGTTAGCTCCAAGTCTCAGAGAAGGAAACTGAAAGAATTAATTCCCAAGAGGAATGCTAAATTTCACAAATGTCCCTTCTCTCAGGTGTGGAACAGAATTTGGAGTTAAAGGGTTAAAAAGCAAATAGAAACCAGAGACGATTCATCAGCCTGGCTAAAGATCCCCTTTTGTTTTTTAAACTGTTTTGATTTAATTTCCTTGGGTTGTCAAAATGCCACTAGCTCTCCAGAGCTCCCATGAAGGCAAGAACTTAATTTCCAATATTAAAAAAAAGCAACGTTAAAAATAGAAATATGCCAGCAGTGACAAAGACAACTTTTAGGCAGAATTTGTCCAGCAGTGAGGATCAGGAAAACATAAATCCCATTTTTATTCCTCTGCAGGTTCCTCCCCAACACACACACTGGCAGGTCAAATCATAAAATCTTACTAGTATTACACATTAAGCAATAGTTTACAAAACCATCAGCAGAATAATTGCTTGTTCGGTCTACCCATAGAGCTCAAAGCACTTTAAAAAAGCACTATGAAGTTCACTTCATAGGTGGTGAAGCTGAGAATGTGGAAGGGGGACACAAGTTGCCCCAAGTCACCTTCAGGCTGGAAGCAGCATGTAGCTTTGGCCAGCAAGGTACTGGGTAGAAGATCATCTCCGTCTCTCCCCAGCTCCTCCAAGGCTCATGTACCTGTTACCTGCTCAAGTTCACACATCTGTGGCCCTTCAACCCCATGTATTTCCCAGGTCTCTGCCTGGGCCTGCCTGAATTGTGCCACTAGGACAGCATGTCTCCAAGTGTGTCCGTGAAAGCACAAGGCCCCAGAGAACCCATCCCAACATCTCACTCTAAGCAGGCAGCACATCAGGATGCTCACTCAGGGCGGGGAGCACATACCGGTCTCTTGACTTCCCACACAACAGTGGTCCAAAATGGAATACACCCGTGTTCATGACATACTGCTTGAAGATGATGTCATCATCCGCCTTGCTCTTCCGCCAGTGAGGAAACACCAGCCTGGGGAGAGAAAACAGGGAATGAGGAACTGTAAGATGCTCTAGGTAGAAAACCTGGTCAGAAAACCACAACCCTTATTGGTGGCTGAGGTACCAGCACTGGTTCCCAGCTCCAAGCATGGGAAAAGATGCTGGGCTGCTCAGGCAGCATGCTCTGCCCAAGCCAGAAGGACACAGGGGTAACAAGGGACAGCCCTGGCTCTGAGTTTAGGGGTAGGCAGTGTGGGAGGCTCCCATGGGTCAGCCTTACCGCGGGTCCTGGCTGATGGTGGGATACAGGCAGGTGCCCCTGCAGTGCAGCTGGTACAGACGGTTTGTCCCCAGGACCTCAAAATGCAGTGTCTGATCAAACTGGCCCAGCACCGTGGAGCTGAAGTGGACCTTCAGTTCCACTTCGCTGTGGGCAGGCACAATCCACCGGTAGCTGCTCAGCCTGGCAATTAAAGAGGAGGCTTCAGACATTGCCAATTAGCAAACAAGACAAGGAGAAGGGTTGTGGACTCGCCATCTCATGGAGGTGCTGGCAGAGGGTCCCTGTGGAGCTGGGGATGATGGACCTCATTTGGTGAGATGGCTGTGAAGTAGAGGGATCACCTCCTCCCTCACAGCTCACCTGACGGATCTCCCTGGGGACGGGACCGTGTCCACGCCACTTTGGTCCACCTTGGGGAGACGTGTGGGTGGTCCTGTGCCTGGCCCCTGGAGACCTCTCCTGCCCCGGCCGGAGCTCCGCTTCTCCCTCACAGCCTCCCGGCTGCCCATGGCTCTCTCCTTCCTCGACCGGCCCCTGGTTGGGGTGACCTGCTGCTCTGACATCTTCGCACCAAGGGGGAGAGAGAAAAGGGAGAGAGGTGAGCCCTGCCCTGAGACATCTCCATCTTGGAAAGCAAGCTGTGAGTCTGTTAACAAACAGGAGAGAGAATAAATAAGTAACCAGCATCTACTGGTGTCATATCTGCCCACTAGAGACTTGGTTTTCTGTATTGGACTTTGTTTTGCCTATGACACCTCTCTTCGCCCAGGACCCCTTCTTGCCCAGGACCCTCTCTTCAAGGGAAGTTGAGGGCTTTAGGTGATTTTTCTTCTCTCTTCTTACAGAACTGCCCTATATCTCAAGCAGAGCTGTCTCTTTTGAACAGACAAAAGAGATGCCTGCAGACACAGGACCCCATCATGTCTTCACTGCCCTTCCGCAGTGATCCTTTTCCATCCCCCCACCCCACAACTCCATCCAGGCTGGCCTCTGCCCTGGCACCTTCACTGCAGGCACAATGAGGGCATCCGTGTGACTTTCGGTATCCTTCTTTTCATCTTCTGCAGCGGCACCTTCTGGCACAACAAAGACAAAGTGCTTGAGGGCTTCTCCTGCTGTAGGGGCCATCCGCTTCTCTGGGTAGTGGATCACAGAGTACAAAGCAGCAGGGGGAATGGGAGGCCCTGAGGGACCCAGTCCCAGGCCATCCAGGATCTAAAGCGTAAGAGAAAACCCTGTTTATACTCCTGTCACCTTCATCCTCACACTCCTTCCTTAAAGGCACTGAGCTTTTGGTAAATTTTTTTTTATTTATATGGAGTACAGTGCTTTTTTTATGCCCAGTGGGGTGGGCAGGCTCCAGAGCAGCACCAGGACTACAAGTGGGACCTATAGAGAAACCCCTCCCTTGAGTGACTCAACTGAACAAAATGAAATGAATGACCATGAGCTGCCCTATCCTGGGACCATTTTTTAATTATTTCCAGACTGGGAAACTCTCTGAACAGACCAGAGGCTTGAACAGAGAGCACTCCCTCTTTCCACCCATCTGAGGGATGCCAAGAACCTCCCCAGCTACATGGCTGCTGCACAGCCATTGTGGAACATCATCAGTGGCCTGGACAAGGCTCTGTGCCATTGTTACCTGGTGGGACACAACGCACCAGGGCCCAGACCACAGCAGGCTCAGCATCTGAGTCTCGCAGGGCTTTACCTGCTCTGCTGCTGGCAGCTTGCTGCTCTCCAGGATCTTTGTAGTCACATCTTCTGAGCTCAGCACCTGGATGTCCAAGCAGGGCACGCCAACATTCTGGCCACAGGCGGACCCTTCTGCACTTTCCTCTTCCAGCCGAGATAACTTGGAATCCTCAAGAGCCTTCAGTTTTTCCAGCCGGTCCTTCTCCAGGCGCTCTTTCTCTGCACGCTCCTTCTCTCTGTCCTTACGGTTCCTGCGGTTGGATAAATGCTGGCGCTGGTCTTCTGCTTGGTGTCGCACCTCCTCTTGGTTCAGAGGGGACAGCAGGATACCCTGAACCCTGTCCCAGGATGACAAAATATGTGTGACATCGTTCTGCGATGCCTCGTAGATCTTAAACCTCAGTGCCAAGTTCTTCTCGCTGTCACTTATGGACTCATTTTTGGTTTCCCCCTGTTCTGGGTCTGTGGGTTGCATAACCACTGCTGGACAGACATCCACTGGGGGAATCTTGCTCCGCTTCTTATCTTCCTTATCACCTGCAACAGAGTCTTGGTGCTCCTTTAAAGATCCCTTCTTGTCTACCCCTTCGGTGACATCTGACCGGTTGCTGGTGGATGCATTGGTGTTGCTGGTGGATGTGTTTGTATTCTGGGCAGGAGGAGCAGTGGAAAAAGTAGTGAGCATTTCAAAGCACTGACTCAAATGTTGTACGACAGTGATGATCTTTGCAATAGCATGCTGAGCCTCATCTGAGACCTGTGCTAGGTGCTCTACAAATCCCAATTCAGAATGCAGCTGGTACCCAGTTTAGCTCAACTGAAACCAAACTCCCTGGTGCAGACTGATGTGGAGTCCTGCAAGCCAGCTGAGAAACTGAACAACTTCCCAAACCAAACGGGGAACTTAAAGACACCTCCTTACTCCTCTGCAGTCCTCTGGGCTTGTTTCTGGTGTGCTGAGCATCCCTGTGGCTGGCTGACTCTTTAGAAAGTCTGGCTGCTAATGAATACCTAAGGCCTGGTGGTACCTCCTGCCAGACATGTAGGAAAAGACACCACAGCCCAGATGGATCATGGCTCAGAGGTGTAAGTCACATGCACAGTGGAGAGAAATGCTGGACTAAAACTATCTAGGGCTTCACAGTGAACATGTAGAGTTAGTGAAGCCATGACCCAAGGCAGCATAGTCCTACAAGAGCATCTCTCCTACAAAACCATGGGAGAACACCTCTGGTGAAGCAGCAGCATGATCCAACACCAATTGCTGTTTCCCAGCACAGCCCCACATGTTACTCATGGCCACATACTCATCACCAGCACTGCACATGGCTGCTGGCTTCTCAGGGAATGGTACAATTCAGCAGGAAGGTCCCCAGGGCTTTTACTCATCTCCATAAACACAGCTACCCACCTGCCTGACTCCAGGCTGGCTTTTCTTCCCTGAAGCATTATCTTTGTCTTTTCCAAGCTCTCTCTTCCCCCGCTTAGACTTCTTCTTCAGCTCTTCCTCCTCTTTCAACCGCTCTAGCTCCTGCCGGTGCTTTTCCTCAAGCTCTCGAGCCTGCTGCTCCATCTCCCTTCAGCAAGCAAAACAGAAAACATCCCTGAGAGTCACTGCCAGAAATCTGGGCTTGCTGCAATCCCAGCTGGTCCTGCAGTTCATTCATTGACCCTGAGGCCAGGTAGAGCTGTTAGGCCATCTCCATGGACTTCACATGTTCCCAGCCTCCCCAGGTTGAGGGAACTGAGGAAAGGCAGGAGGAGACCTCCAAGGCCAGCCAAATCTAGGCTTTGCTGTCAATAGGTCTAAACTGGGCTGCTTCTCCAATAAGGTCCACCTGGACACCTCCAGCACAGTGCTGAAGACTGATCCATAATCTCTCTGCACTGACGCCTGAAGCCCTCTCTTGACTTCCTGGTGTAAAGCAGCTCAAAAATCACTAGCATGTACCTATCCCTGCACCAATACTTACTTGGCTTATCCAGCCCTTCTTCTCCCTGGGCATAGCCTGCTCCTTAGTGAGAATAATCATATCAATCAGAAAGCAAAGGCTGCAATAACTCCCCTCCTGCAAAATGGGCTCTGAACAACCTGGTTTCCTGCTGGAACCCAGCCACGACCATGGGAAACTTGCGCTGCCTGTCCTGGAAATCACAATTTGAAGTGGCCCCAGTGACCTCCTCCCAGGGAAACAAACTTCAGCTGGGGCTGAAAGAAGTGGTGAAACACATGCTTGCTTTAAACAAGTCCCTCCCTGAGGCAGGGATTAATACAGACTTACACTTACCCTATGCATCCTCATGAACATGGCTGCTTTGCTGAATCAGAGTTTCTCCCAGGCTCACCTGCTGCTGCAGCTGAAGGTGAGCTTAAGAGACACCAGCATTTACGGCTGTGGTCACTCAGTAAGAACAACCCTGGGAGATCAGCATTGCAAGGACTTCACCTATGGCAGGACTGGTATCCAAACCAAGCCAGCACAGCTGTGCCTCACACCAACCCACACCACAAATCCCTCTGGTTTGGTGAAGGAAGGGGGATGAAGAACATGAGAATCAACATAATTAACTTAGAGACATTTATAAGTACAGTGGCAAGACAAGCACAGAGTCATCTCCCTGCAGCCAACGTCTAAGCTGGAGGGCTCACCACTAAAACGAGAAGATGTTCTTATCTCACCGGAGGAAGGTCCTTCCGCTGTTGGGAACCAGGGAGGTGGAACTGGCCATCCTTGTGCCGCTTGTAATAGACACTTTTGGCCTTTGCTCTGTAACCCTTCTGAGCTCAACCAAGGTCTCCAGAGCAGGAAAACCCTTCAGGGACACTATACTGGGGAGTTATGCATGGAAGGCTTACAGACCTCTTCTTCCTCTCACGCTGGACTTGTCGTATAATGTTATCAAACTGAGTTTTCTGCTCCTCAGTGAGGGCATCATACTCGTCCTCATCCATCTCCCAGAGACGTGCTTCCTCCCTCCTGGCAGCTTCTTCCCGCTCCCATCCTTCAGCACAGATCAGAGGACAAACCATTAGCAAGTGCAAGCAGAGCTTGCTGTTCTGGATGAGCTGCAAGGATTCACAACTCTGTCCTGACACAGCCTATCATACTGCTAGGAGATACTAGGGAGCTCATATGCCTGCTCCAAAATTCAGACAATCCCCCAAACTATCACCAGTCAGCGAGTTCCCATGCCTTGCGTGGCTCATGTGCACCAGCATTGTGGACAGCTGGCCAGTGGTTAGTTATTGAGCCACAATAGCTTGCACTTGTGCCCAAGCATTAACGTTAGAGACTAAGGTAAGTCTCACAGCCTCAGCTCTGCTGTATTTTAAGCAACTGTGAGCTGAGTGTTGGCTACACTGAGGCAGAAGGTGGAAGGATTAACAAAAACACTTGTTACAAGCTCTGCTGGTAACACAGATACACATGGATAAGGTTGAGGGCTTAAGAGAGATGATTTCAGAGGTACGGAGATGAAGAGTCTTACCTTCCTGCTCCTTCACAGCTGTCTCTCTGGCTTTCAGAGAAGCATAATCCTGGAACAGGTTCACAAAATAGATATAAGGCCGATTTCTGACAGCTTTGAGCAGGCAGAGGAGAGCAGATGCCATGTTGCGTGCAAAGAGGCTCTCCAGGCCATCAAACACAACTCCCCGGTAGCAATCGCTCAACTGTGAATAAAGTTGAAAAGGAAGAGAAAGTCAGCTATCACACGCAATGGGCTTTCAGCTAGTCAGTAAACCCAGATGTAAAAGGATACCAGCCGTCATTGTTCCAAGTGCATCAGCTCAGACAAGCTCTGACCTTTCCCCATGCTCTGCCAATTTAGATGACATCTACAGAGCCCAGGACTCCTCCAACAGCAGATACAGACCTCCTCCTCTCTGAATTGTACCTTGCTGCCTGTCTCTCTGTAGCAGGAATGTATCATTTGCCCCCACCACACATACCTGCAGTCTTTCAGAGAGGATGGCCACTAGCAAGTCCTCAGGCAGCACGCAGCTCATAAAGCCCAGCTCTCCCGCTGTGCTGCCACTGATGCTCAGCCATCGCTGAACAGGAACGCAGGGAAGGGGAGAGATGAGATGATTACTGGATGAGCCCTGCAATGTTGAACACCACAAGAAAAGTAAACCACTTTGGAAACCTCTGAACAATTCCAACTGCTGAGCTTGGACCTGGGGTTTCTCACTAGCAGGAGACTAGAACAAAACTGCAGGACAGCAGCTCCAGGGGACAACCCCAGAGGGCACATGCCTTGTGCAGCAGAGACCCAAGCTTGCAAGCCCTCGGTGCAGCATCCCACAGCTTTGCCCACTGCGTGCAGCCACATTAGCCAGTACTGCGCTTTGCCAACAAACTGTTAAGACCCAGTAGAGCTTTTCTGCCGCAGCACAGGGTTTCATTCCCATCCTGAGCCATGCCCAGCCTGCCCAGCTGGCTCTCTGCAGTATATACCCCTGCACCAGGCTCTGGGTGACACAGAGCCTCCACTGTAAGCAGCCCCTTCACTTCTCAGAGGCAACAGAAAGGTCCCAGATATTAATCAGTGCAGATCATGCTTCACCTGGGAGCCTGTTGGATCTGTTACATGCTGTTTCTGGGATTGGGATGCGTGGCCATCAGTTTTCCTCTTGCCTGCTGCAGCGGTTGCCCGGCCTCGGGAACTGGCAGACTGCAGGCTGACTTTGTCCCCAGAGCTGGACTGGCTCACGTCTGGGCTGTGCTTGGCCTCAGTGCCAAGCTGCAGGCTGAGGGAGACATCTGCGTTTTGACCTATGGAGGGGACAGATGGCTCAGTGGGGCTGGCGACAGGCGCTGCAGGAAGCGAGCAGGCAACTTCCACCCCAAGGGGCACAGCCCTGTGCCCTGTCAGGGACACAGCACTCATCCCCCAGCCTGCTGGGCACTAGCAGCACTGCTCTCCAGAAGCAGCTCCTTCCCTGCTTCTCTTATTAGCATGATAAAGCACACCATCTGATTTTAAAGCCAGAGGGTTTTTAATGCACAGCCCTGTGTCCCTCCTAACAAATGTGCACACAGGTGACACTGTAGCTTCCCTGTGGATCAAGCCAAGGATTCATCTTCTAGGACCATTGTTTCCGTGCCTTGCACCCATCCTGCATTCTCACATGGAGACTGTAACACGCAGTCCAGCCCCGGCTGCATCACCCATCTCCACTGGAGCTAAATCCTCCATGAGGGATAACCCCACCCAGGCTCCTCTTCCCTCCACCAGCTCCCAATCCTATCAGGTTCAAAGCTGAATGACGCAAAACTTCCCCCATCAGAGCCAGGGTCTGGCCTCACCCTGCAGAGCTCGGGGCACCAGCTGCCCAATAAAGTTTCCTAAAAGCTTCCAGTCTCAGGTGGAGAACAGCACAACATGCACAAGCTGCATGACCTGACAGTGTGTACAGGAAAATCTCTGGAGAAAAGAGGTCATTTGCAGTGCGTCTCTCATGTGAAACTCCCCCAGGAGGTTATTCATGTTTATGAAGCCACATTCAAAGTCAGCTGTCTAGTGCTTAATGAGCCACTTCAGAGGGCTTTTTCCTTGTTAAAGTGGGCAGCAGTTCTGCCTGATGGCCATGAGGAACAAGCTGGATTCAGCTTTGAGGAAATACAAACATCTCTGAGAAACATACCCATGTGCTTCACCGCTCCTAGGAAAAGAAAAATGTGCTGAGGAGCTCAGGGGCAGTAAAAATGCCCCTGTCTGAGCCAAAATAGAGGTTTATTTAATAACCAGAGATGCTTTATGAAATGGCTTTGCATTTCTACATGCCGCACCCATGTTCCCTAAGAGACCTTAAGGGCTGACAGACTACTCCTCTGGAGCAAGCGGAAGCGTATGGTCATGGTTGATTTCTGAAGCACTGCTCTAGGTTCAGCATTTCTACTCACCAGCATCATCTGTCTCCTTGTGGCTCTGCTCAATGGCAGCCCTGATGCACAGCTCCCGGGCACGAAGCCCTGCTGAGCTGCTCCTGTCCGACATGGCTTCTGTCACCACAGCATCAATGGACAGGCAGGCAGCACCGTAGTATTTGGACAGGGTGACCGCTGCCAACGTCTTGCCTTGAGAGAGAGAAAGACTGCCTGGTGACACTTGCACATGAAGCATTTTCAAGGACAGTCTCTGAAAAGCCCTTTCAAGGACAGTCAGAAAGCAAAGTGCCACTTTAGGGGAAACCACGAGGTAGGCAGCTTGAGCATAGTTAGAAGTGTTGTCCTCTAGAGTCAGGTGGATCATCTCCACCTCATGTTCAGCTGAGGACTTTGTCCCTTGTGGTGACCTCAACCCTGGGCCAGGGTTTTGAGCCCTGTCCCACCACCATTCAGACAGTTTGCTAGCCTCTGCTGGTCAGCACTGCCTCAGGCAACATCTGGGCATGGTTTGGGGGTTAGTATGGGCTAGGGACTGCTCCCACAAGGCAACATGGACACTAGGTAACGTGGTCCCACGAGGCAACAGGGACATGGCCACCCTGTTTGGGAGAATGAGAGCCTAGCTGTATGGACACAAGATGAGCCACACTACTTGCATCAGCTAGGTGAAGGCCTGGGACTGTTTCACGTACCAGCAGAGCTGTGGCTTACCTCACTTCGCTTCAACTGATCAACCAAGTGCTATGGTCCACCAGGATATGTCTCTCTTCCTTTCCCCGCCCCCTTGCAGCTAAGGGCTGTGGCTCACATACCTGTCAGGGGTGCCCCGTGGACGATGACAACAATCCCTCTGCGTTTTTGGGCTGTGTGTCCTTCTGCAGAGATATCAATGCCAAGGTGGCGGGCAATGGCCCTATAGACAGGGCTGTTGTCCAGTTCTCCTGCAGCCTCCTTGCTGCTGGCGGTGCTTTGCCAATGCTCTGCTGTGCAGAACCATACATAAAAGTCAGCCTCCTGTCTACCTGTGATCCTGATCATCCTCTATATACCCTCAGATCCTGGGAGAGGAGATACTGCTGAAACCAACATCATGCCCAAGGTCTCCCCATGCCCTTCCTTTAGGCTTGTGCAGATCAGAGTCTGCCCTAGATGCTGGTAAAGGTTCCTGTTCAGATTATAGTAAAAGGGGTGGCAGAAAGAGGAAAGAACAAGCATCTGGCAATACCTAAAAGGACTGGGCCAAATCTTCCATGAACTGTCAACATGGTCCTTGTGAAAGTTTAGTCCTGGGTCCTGCTAAGTAAGTCAGGAACATGCAGAACTAGGCATTTTACACAGTTCCAAGGGAGAGGCTCCATTTGAGGGCCAAAGCTGGATGCTTTAGGAATATTACACCAGGAGATCTGGCTGGGCTCCGAATTCACCATAACAGCATTTACAAAGAGCTCCCACCGAAAGCCATCTTAGCTTGCAATGTCACATAGGACAGCGAGCATGCTGCCCCGCCCAGAAAAGGGAACATCATCCTTATCCTCCCTGGCCTCTCACTTGTCCCTGCCCCAGACTCTTCTTAGGATCCCACAGACTTTATATGCAAGAGTGGATTCAGGGCTGACAGGAGCAAAGATGGCACCCGGCTGCAGCGAAGTGATGGAGGTGACACTGGAGTCCTCCACAAAGGCCCTTTTGCCACAACACACATAAAACAGGTGAAGAGCATAGGGTTATTACCCGTCCTGCATCTTTTCTCAGCACCTTCCTCTTCTTCTCCACATTCAGATTTAGAGTCTAACTTGTTGGATTGGCTTTCATCAAAAATGGAGGAGGGAACGACTGAGCTATGGGACGAGATGGTGTGAACAATCCCAGCAGAGTGCTTTCCTCCTTGATCTGACAGAGACTGGACATCTTCAAAGTTTGCTGAGGAGGAAGGACATGGGGAGGGAAGAAGAGGGTGAACACCACCAGGCAATCTGTTCTTTGCCATTTGTCAGTTTGCACAGCCACATTGCAAAAGAAGGAAAATTCCCCAGGGAGGGAAACTCCCAAAGCACTGAGAAGCCTGTCCAGGCTGTGTCTGCCCTCAGGGAAATTTTGAGCTTGTGCTTTTGTTGCTGGGAAGGAGCAAATATAAAATAGCTAGTGATATTAGACCTGGTTCTCCTGGCTGAAGAACTCATACTATCCTACTCTTTGTGGTTGAGGGACACAAGGGGATGTCCTGATTATTTCGCCAGTCCATGGTAGGCAGATAAGAGCTTGCTTTGGCTGCACTCAGGGCTCGTAGAGGATGCATGTTACAAGCCACAGACTTTCACCCTGGAATTCCTCCACCCAGGTGGTGAAGAAGCAGCTGCTAAAAGCATGGGCTTTCTATGGAGAATAAGGTCATGGAGAGCTCAGGGTAGGTGGGTTGGAGGCCCTGCTGTGTCCACACTTGGAACAGCCAATGCCAAACCCTTACCATTGTCCTGGCCTGCTGGTTCTCCAGTCTTGGACTTCGCCTGCTCATCCTGCAGCCTTTTCTGGTCTTCATAGTACTCCAGCACCTCCGGGGGCAGCTTCTCACCTGGGGCGCGCGGAGGCAGCAATAAGGTGTTGTGGCAATTGTAGTCCTTCAGCACCCTCAGGATCTGTACGCATAGGGAAGAGAAGCCATATACAGGATGTATTTCTTGACCCTCTTCACATGAACAGACTCCCCAGCCAACCTATCTTCTCCCTCATTCCGTCCTCCCAACAACATGGACTATCCAAGACCCTCCACAGCCTGCCAGCAGAGCTGGCTAACCCTGAAATGCCACCAGGCCTTGCCCTGGTGACTGCCTCCATCTCTCCGGCACAAGCCTGGGAACGCTGGAGCACTGTGAAGCTATGGGAGCATGCATGTGGGGATCAGACCATCCCTCTCACCTGCTCCTCAGCAAGGTACTGCTGGTCGAACTCCAGTGAGTAAAACTCGATGGGGAACTCGCAAGGGTTCTTTACCACCACTGTCCCCTCTGCCCCATGGCTGTATGGCAGCAATGGTCCCAGCTCGAGCATTGTGGGGCTGAACTCCAGCTTTGGCTCTAGCCCACGCCCACAGACCTGCAGCTGGAGCTGCTGGCTGCTCTGGCAAATATTAATCTTCAGCTTGCTTCTGTAGGATTTCTGAAAAAGAGAGAAGTGCAGAAAAAGTCTCCATGAAGTCTCAGGTGACAGCATCTCAAATTCAACCCTTGCTCCAAGGTCAGGGATGTTACCAGTACCTCTAAGGTGAATGGAAAAACAGATATTAACTTATAGCAGGGGTTACAGCACCTGCATGCTGGCTCTGAGTAACTGGGATGAATTCTGGTGTGAAGTGTAACTGAATATTTGGGTATCAGATGGACCCAAAATGGACTATCAGATATTTTCACCTAGTCATGAGAGAGCGCAATGCTCATAAGAAATGTCCTCATGGGTTGACTCAGCTCCCACAGGACTCAGGGGCTGCTTCACCTTCTTCTTCAGGGTTATGTTGCCCAGACACAATCCTGGAACTATTGCATCAGGCAAACATCAGCTATATGAAAGAGGTAGATGAGCTCTCACTGGCTAGAAATAAGGGTCTTCATCTCTGCTCAGTGCTTGGTTCTGGTCAAAGCCAGAAGCGAGATGGTTACATCTCTACCAGCAATTAAAACATCGCTGGGACTGTTTCTAAGCATGAAAGCACTTGTATCTGTACTGTTACACACTGCCAGTTTCCAAGTCATGGTGGCCACGTGGAAACTGCCTTTAGGAATGCTCTGTCATTTTTGCTGACTCCTGAACTGCCTGGGAATGTGCAGATGCACTTGGCCAGAGCCACAAGGACCACTGGCAGCACGTGACCACAGGTGACTGTCCTGCCATGCCCAGGAAGGTGTCTGGTGGCTGTTTTGCCTGCTGGTACCAGCAGCAGGATTAGCCTAGATCAGCCCTTCCAAGGTTATCCCCCGTGAGTGTGCCAGCTGCTCCGCACAAGGTCATTGCAGCCTGCAAATTACACCCATGCAAGGGGAAAAACGAGGGGAAACAGTCAGATTTCCCCCCATGCACCGAGTGGGAACCACACCGCAGTGCCCTGATGCTCTCTGTGCAAAATCCCCGTTGGGATTTCAAAGCACCTCTCAGAAGAGTGTGCTGCAAGGGAAACTGAGGCACACTGGGTACAGGGCTTGCAGAAAGCCCCATGTGGAGGTAGACCTCATCTCCTGTTCCCTGCACTGGGCTCTCATTACCACAACACCCTGCCATACTTCCTGGGGGCAACACCCGCCAATCTCACCTCTTCCATGGGGGAAAACCTGACTCGCATGTTGCATCGCTGTCCTGGAGCAAGGGCTCCAGCTGAGGGCAGCACCTCAAACACACAGGCCTTGGCCTTCGACTCCTGGAGCAGCTTCCGACGCATGCTTGCTGACAAATGTTTGTCCACCTGAGCACAGAAACCAATCGTGTGAGGGTGAGGTCTCTTTGGTGTGCGAGGACAGACCCTCTGTTCCTGCAGTCCTCTGAGATACTGTCATGGTGCTGAGAGCACCCACATCCAAACCATCCATGGTCACCACTGGCCTAGAACTGGAAGGAAGACATACAGGCAGGGCAGGCAGATGGGGATGCACTGTCCTCAGAGATGGAGGAATGGGTGAAGATGGCAGAGAAGTGAAGCATCAGCTAGTGAACAGGATCAGGTGAACCAGCCTTGCTCTGTACCCTCAAAAGCTTCCTCACATGAGCTGTAGCCCAAGTGTTCAGGCAGCCATAGGGGCAAAAATGGCAAGAGAGGCAAAGAAAACCCAACCAAGAAGTTACACGTTACATGTTGTCTGTGCTTTACCTTCTTAACAGGCTCATTCATGGTGATGAACCATTTACAGGGGACCTGGAGGTGATTGTGGAGTTGGACAGTTTCTTCCTGGCACTGCCCACACTGGACAGCAGAGAACTCCAATCTGTCCCGGGAAAGGCAGAGGGATGGCACAGTCACGGTGGCATGGAGGTGGACATGAAACGTGGGGCCTCCTGCTACCTAGTGAAAGACAGAGCAATCAGCTGAGAGCCCAAGTGACATCTGCTGCTGTCCCTGACCTGCTGTCTGCCCCGAAAGGTGGTAGTAAGCACAGGGAGGTGAGGGACCATGTGGTACCTTGATGGGCAGGAGCACGTCCACCTCTCCCAGTGGCAGGCTGGCACTTTGTGGGTTAAAGCGCACTTCAAACGTCTCTGTCTCACAGTAGGGCAGGTGCTTTACGCGGTCCAGTTCTATGCTGAAACCTTGAAAAGATTAAAATAAAGCAGCTGAGACACGCAAGCAACATGAGAAGCGTCACAAGCATGTTAAGGCCATACGAGTGCCCTGGCTGGCAGCTCTGTGAAGGATCCCTTTGCATCTCCAGAGAAGCCTGCCACTCTTTCTCCCTTGTCACCACACAAAGAGAAAGTGAAAGCATTTTCACAGCCAGAATCCAAGACCCACATAGTAAAAAGAAAACATATCAGTTGAGGAACTCCAGCAATTCCTTCATTAGGCACCCCAGGGAAGGATGCACAGACCTCTCCAAAGGAGAATTTCCAACTATGATTCCCCCACGCTGTGGTGTTCCCTGGAAAACAACTTAAAGGAGACACCTGACCACTCCTCAGACACAGCAAGTCACTGTTTGATGGCACTGCAGCCTTACCTCAAGGCCTGTTTTGGAAGCCTGCTTCAATACAACAGAGGACCTCACAGGCTGTTTTCTCAATAAAGGCTGAGCAGAAGTGCTATGACATTATGAACGCTAAACAAAGCGCTTCCAAACCACAAAGAATCCATCTGTTTGCAACACAAGCCCACAGAGTGCACAAAGAAACTCCCAAATGCTCATGGTAGGCAGGAGCAGAAGATGATGAGAGGTGACCAAGGTGATCAGCCCATCTAGCCCCTGCAATGAAGTGTTAGGGCAGTCACAGGCAGGCCAGGACTCTCGGCACTGCTGGTCACAAGAACTCAGGCTCTAAAGCACTGAGCACGGGGTACTAAGGAGGAAAAAGCTGCACAAACAAGCACTCAAAAAAACCTCCCCATGTCCAGTGGCTTAAGCTAATCTGTCAGAGAGCAGTTCTTTAGCTCCTTCAAGCCCATGTGTAGTCTCTCCAGCACTGGTTACCTGTGTCACACAGGACTCGTCCATCGGTGTGGAAGGACACAGGGAACTGCCCGGTGTTGGTGATCTTCACAATGTGTGTGCGGATGTTACCAAGAATGACATAGCCAAAGTCCAGGATATACTCGGGCAGCTCAGCTCTGAAAGAAGGAGTAAGGAGAGCCCTTAAACCACAGCCTGGCTATGTTTCCAAGTGGAGGGAAGATGCAAATAAAGTGGATACTTCTGTATTCACTGCTGTGAAAACTCAACTCTAGCCAGTGAAACCCAAGGCCTGACCACCTACCTGGTAATAAGTATTTGGTAAGTCATGGGGAGTGTAGGTCCTAGGTTTTATTAGCTACCAATGGGACCTTAACATAAAATTAGTTTGCAGTGCTCTGTAACCAGATCTGTCCCCCAAGGAGCACTGGTAATGCAGTAATCAACACCTACAAGATTCACAGGAAGGTCCTTTTCCAGAGCAATCCCACTCGAGGAAACACATAAATGATCTGTTTTGCAGAGCATCTTCTTCCTGAATTGGAGCCTATGGTGCTTGTGCCTCATCATGAAGAAGCAAAAGGAAGGACCAAGTTACCTAGGTAAGCCCTGCAGTCCCACCAGCATCCAAGCCACTTGATTTAGGGTTTGTCAAGCTAATACCTATGCAACTCCCTGCTCTTTTTGCTTAGCATGATTTGTTTGTTGGAAAGAAGATGCCAGCTTTGAGTTGCCTCTTTCAGAGATGGTCAGCAGGGATGGTGTCTGTACTGTCTGGATGGGCCTGATGGTTTGCACTGGAACGCCTCAGCTCTAAGAACAGAACCCATCATCTGTGGGGACTTGAGCACCTCCAAAGCTCAGGGTGGCACTGTGGAGGTGAGGACACTCAGCTACTCACAGGGAGCATGTCAAAGCTATCAGGATCAGACCCTTTCTGAAGTCCCCAGCTATTCCCAGCTCTGCAGACACAAGGAGCTTTCAGGAGCAGGGATACACCTCTGGGTGTTACCCTTGTGGTGCCTGGAGATAGGGTATGGGAGTCGCCACTAACTTGAGCAGCCTCCGACGAGCATGCTGGTCAAAGGCAGTGCCCTCTGGGAGACTGGAGGCAAGGGCTTTCTGCTGCTCCAGGGCGTGTTCCTCTATCAGCATATGCTCCATCTGCATCTGCAGCCGAGTGTCAAACTGAGGAAAGCAAAGATGGTGGCTGGTTAGCAAAGGTCATTCCCCAAGGGACAGGCTTGTCTCTGATAGAGGATCCCACCCTGCTCTTGTTGAGAGGGGTAATGGAGTCCTCCTATCTTGCTGCTCAGTGTCTGTGACAACTCCTGCTCTCTTAGCCAGGACCTTATCTGGAGGGAAATGAACTCCAGCATCTTTAACTGCCGTCACTGTTATAAAAGCTGATCTGGCCAGACAAACAGACAGACAAGCAAGGAACCTTCCAGTGCTCCAAGTATTCGCCTGCCCCTAGCCACTGCCAAAGCAGCTTGGACAAAAGATCTCTCAAAAGGGAACCACGATAAAGCAGGTGCCTCCTGGAGATGAACACTGACAGCACAGTCCCAGGATGCAGTCAGGCTGCTGCTATTAGACTCTGTAAACCTGGCAGAGCTTGGGTTGTGAGCAACAAACACCCCAGCAGTGACCTGCATCTTCTTCAAAGTACCATAAATTCAGTCACCTGAGCACGGCCTTCAGGATCTCTCCCTGGGGTAGTCAAGAAGCTGGTGCATCTATGGAGGGACAACTACCAGAGGTGGGCAGTCCCTGAGGCAACGCTGAGCTGACACATGATCATGGCCAGGCGTGGGCAGGGAGGTCCCAAGTGCCTGCAGAGCACTGGGAAGCCTGCTGCGGGGTGCAAGGGGCCCAAGGGACACAGCAGGAGGGTGGCATGTGCCAAACGGGGCAGCAGCCATTCTCACCATGGTGCCTGAGTCATCCGTGGTTGGCTCCACGGCCACAGCCTCCCCCAGAACAACTGCTTCGTCTCTCTGTCTGTCTTTTTCAATCTTTTCTTTCGCCTCTTTGAAGACCTTCTCATATTTTTTGTTTCCTGAAGAAAGAAAACATCCACAAATAGAAGCACAGGCACAGTGCCAATCCCATTTATTCTGGGAAGACCCACTCCCCCAATGCTGGCCTCACCCAGAAACAAGCAATGCATTCAAGCAATGCATGAAAAGTTGATGCTGCTTTTCCTCTATGAATCCTGGTGTTCACTCCCACTCATCTTCCTCCCTACATAGGAGCACCTCATCCTCTGCATTTTGATGAAAATCTAACCTTGCCAAAATCCCTGCCAGATTTCCAAAACATTTTTGTCTAGCCATCATCCTTCCACCAACTGACAGACTGGCAAACTCTGCAGCATGGTTCCTGAGGCAAAGCCCACATGGGCTTCTAGAGACTCAGGAAGCAAACAGAGGGCTGAGTGTTGGTCTGACAGCCCTGAAAACCTTAGGCTTGGTGGAGGTAGGTGTGAGCTGCCCTATGGGCAATGTGACATAGGGCATAAAAGAGATATATAAATATATATATAAAATACCTTCCTGAGGAGCAGACAGGTAGTGCTTACCTTTGATATTCCTGGGAAGGTCCAAGTAGATCCTGGGAAAGCTTCCCTCTCCTTTCAGGGAGATCTCTTCTGGCTCCAGGTGACCCACTTGGATCTGGAAAGTCCTGCAAAAGACTCCAGGCACTCCCGGCAGATAATAGACTTTCAGCACTTGCTCCTTGCCAGGTCCAATATAACCCTGCAGAGTGGGAGAAGAGGGAGGGAACGCAATCACAGAAGATTTGGTGGAGGGATGGCTCAGACAATAGACACGCTGAGAAGAGAAGGCAGGTTCTCGAAGATAAGAAAGACCTGACAACATCACTTTGTAGCTTTCTTGTATCCAAAAGCTCATGTCTCCAAGCTTGTAGGGGTGCACTCCCACAGCACAGGCTGCCCTTTGCTCAGCATTAGCATAGCTCTTCTGCTAACAGCATTTACTCTCTGTGAGCACAAGCCAGACTGAATAAATAAAAGCTCTTTTGCCAGCCACTATGGAAGGTGAGTGAAATGCCCACGCTCTCAGCAGTGCCAGCAGCTCCTGTCATAGCATGTCAGTGGTTCCCAAGCTGGTGTCGAGGGGCCTGACCCCTTATTAATGACTCCAACCAAACATCTCCTGCCTGCATGGTTACACCGAGGGTGCACAAACATCCAGACTCACGGTGACCTGCAAACACATATCTCTGGAAATGCTGGAGCATAGGCTAGGACAAGATCCAGGGAAGAAGGTGTTGCCGGGAGGGCACCTCCTCTCTGGGCTTCCAGAAGGCCTGTCTGAGCCCCAGGCTAGTCTCATGCCAGCCAGGTTGAGAGCAAATGCAAGCAGACAGCAACATGGCTCTGGGTGACAAGACACAGCCACAGCTCTTCTCAGCTCACCCTCTGCATGCTGTGCAGGACCCTTGGCTCCCTGCTCCCCTCCATGCTGCAGGGAGAAGCTGCTGACAGGGATGGATCCTGCCACTTGGTCCCCTGAGCTCTTCGTTTAGTGCACAAGACAGCTGCAGCAAAAGTGAGCCCTGCCAAACTGCCAGCACCGATGATGCTCTTACAGCAACCAACTGCACAGGTCCAAGCAGAGCTGTGTCTTCGGAAGCTCGCAGGAAGGGGGCATCAGTGTGTCATCCTTTGTAGGAGAAAGGCATGAGGAAATGCGAAAGCCATTTGGCTTGCTTTTCCCATTGCAAAAAGGGACAGAGATAGGAACACTGCTTCAGCTCAAAGACATCCATGAAGGACTGAGAAGCTGGGATGCTGCAAACTCCTCTCCTTGCGATTCCAGCCCTGCTCCTCCCTGGTCTCCCTCACTGCCCCAAAAGTTGCTGCAGAGCAGCAAAGCTGGAGGAGTGAGGGACCAGTACAGGGACTGTTACAATTTCTGGCAAAGGAGCTTCATGCCTAAGCAAGAGAGTATTTAAGTCTCAGCTGGTTAGTGCTGGCAGGAGGCAGGCAGTGTTTGTTGTGGGCAGGGATCCCATCTGATCACATAATCTGGGTATGGCAACCCTCAGGAGAGCCTGCACTGTCTGGCTCCAGTGTCTGCACAACCAGAGAGCTCAGCAACTGGGATCCAGAGAGCTACCAAAGCACTCATGCCTCCTGCCGGTGGTTGCTGAATGGTAGCAGAGCCACCTGCCAGCAAAGGCCATTAAGGGAGTTTATTAGGACCACACTTGCTTCATCATATTTACCCCTGAGCAGCAACTGATTACAGCCCTGTCTCTCCTGGCTGCTTTTTGTTTGGTTTGGGTTTTTTTGGGGGTTTGTTTTGGGTTTTTTTGTTTGTTTGTTTGTTTGTTTTTGTGTTGTTTGGGTTTTTTTTTACTTGTTGTTTTGTTTGTTTGTTTGCTTGCTTTTTTTCCTTTTTTAAAAAAAAACCTTCTCCTGGGCAGCCTGACAAAGGGCCAGGGTTAATCACTTGTGCTACCTCCATACTCACCGTGCTGGGCATGACCAGAGGCACACCAGGCAGAGGGCTGTCTGCAGTGGCTGTGTTGGGGCTTAGCACCACGTAGGTGAATCCCACCTTCCCACTGTTCTGCAGGGTGACCTCTGCTTCACTGACTTCATTAAACAGCTGAAGAGAGGACAGAGGAGGCAGAAGTTGAAGACACAGGTCTGATGGTGGGCATGTCCTGCTTTCATTGGGTGAGACCAAACGAACGTAATGAAGGAGAGAAGCAGCAGCAGAGCTATAGGCATTTGACTCTCCCGAGTTAACCTGGGGAACCCATAGCCACAGGGTACATCCTAGCCCTGCATAGGAACAGATATTTATGGCAGCATGTAGACGGGCAATACCAACCACATAAAGATCAATAATAAAGAAACCAAAGAGAATACCAGCCCTCTGCACTTTAACTTGTCATCTAACAGCTAGCTGAAACAAAGGAGGAGGCATCACGACATTCCAGAAGAAAAGGCATCCACATAAAAGTATCTGCAGAATTTGCAGTGACAGAAAAGGGGAGACAGACAGTGCAACACATACAGGGCCAACAGCTGGAAATATCTGGGGTTTTCAACCGAAAAGAAGTAAAGCAGGGACCATTCTGGGACATTCTCTCCAGCTAGAATGACTGGAGGCCCAAGTTAACTTTGTCCCTGGTATATTTTGTTGATTCATCAAGAGCATTAAAAGAGAGCATCTCCTTGGACCTCGGGCTTTAGGAATGGATCAGTGGATGAATGCCTCAGGGCATGTCCCTCTGGAGATCACTGCTGGGATCTGTTAGTAACCTTGAAGAGGAGAAATTCCTAACTGGGAGGGGTGGAGACAGCCATTAAAAACCAGCTTGGATACAGGACATGTCACTCAAAGGTTGTACTTCCAAGCCATACAGACAAGAAAGTAGCTGGCAAGGGGAGAGAGTCCTAGACCTAGGTGGGCAGCAACCCGACAGCAATGGTTTCAAGGACCTCTGTCAAGAGAAATGCATAGTACCTGCAGCCCGCAGTCAATCTCCGTGATGTCTAGGAGGTAGCTGATGAGTGAAGCCTCCCCACTCAGCATGACCTCATAGGTTGGGCCTCCTTCCACCCTGCACAGTGCCATGACGTGGGCGACTATGTTTGTGTGGCCGAAGAAGGTGAACATGACAGACTGGCTCTCGCCCGGCTGCAGCACACCATACAGTGGCAGGATGTCAAAAACCTGGAGGTAGGGGAGGAGAGATCAAGACGTCGAGCATCAAAATTGATGCAGAAAAGTAGGCATGGCTTGGAGCAAAGGACAGACATGGCTGAAGGGGCCTCTTCCTCAAACACAGACAAAATAATCCTAATCTCATCATGCATCCATTACACTTTGCAGTAGAGGAATGAACCATGGAAAAAATCTTCTCCCATGCTAATCAATGCATTAATTAATACACTACATTAAAGTAATCTGGGAGGTCTCCTGGCAGCAAGAAATTATCTCCACTGCAGAACTTGTTTTTAAAAATACCTTTTACTGCCTTTAGAACAAGACAAGACTCAGAGGTGAGAGCCCTTAGAGCCCGGCGGGAGGACTCCAGCCCAGCTCATCTAACTCCTGATGCTTTTCACTCTCTCTCTGATTTGCATGCTGCTCTCTCTCAAGATGCTACAACAAAAGCTACTGCAGAAATTTCCTATTGACCACTTGATTAGTAACAAGATGAATAATGTCCTCCACAGGTGCTGCACAGGTAACGCCCTTAGTCAGCCCTACAATGTCCTGCATGGTCTCTCCAATGACCAGTGGCTTCAGCAGTGCTGTGTGATATGCTTGGAAGGGTGTGAGGCCACTCTGTGAGCAGCACCAAGGGCTATTAGTAGGAGTGTGGGCTACATATCTATTGGCCACACTGGAAACACAGAAGTGAGACATATTCCTACTTACCTCCTCCACTCCCAAGGCAAGGGGCTCTGCCTCCACAGGCTGCATCAATTCCTTGATCCTCACCGGGCTCTGAGTCTTCACAGCACCTTCCAGCTCTGCAGCAGTGGATGGTAGTGGCTAGAAAACAAGCACCATGGGCTGCAGTAAGCAGCTGGCTGGTCTGGGAGAGAACACCCTGCTGCAGGCTCCACCACCTCATGAAGCCAGCAGCAGCTGAGATGGGACCTGAGTGCAAATCAAGTACGAGTATGTCCATGCCATCAGTTGAGTGTGGGTCCAAGCCCACCTGCAGACAAGACATGCGCTCCATCTGCACTTCCTACACGCAAGCTTGCACAAAGAAGCTGGGTGCGCCCAGCACACAGTCCTGGCAGAGACCTCAAGAGCATTTTGCACCCTTGTGCCAGCCTGGCTTCACTCCTGCCTGAGGAACACACTGAGAACCCCATGCCTGGACAGGTTAGGTTTTCTGTGACAAAAATAGGAACACAGGTGCAAGAGAGACATATCAAAAACAGGAAAATAAGGACACAGAAAGTGCTCAGTACAACTATCCCATTTCAGATGATGCTTAGGTTTCATCTTGTGCACTCATCAGTGCTGGAGAGCTGAGGATCTCCACCGGGGTGTTCTTCTCCAACAGCACCTTCCTGAAGAAGGCAGCTGAGATGTTTTTCTATGTTGCAGCATCTGAGAGCTGGTGTTTAACCTCAGAAGTGCCATCTTTCAAAAGGAACCTCATTCCTGGGCTTCTGACCCTTATTTATAAAGAAGGGCTTTGTGATTGCTCTTGAAATATAAGAATATCTGCTTCTTCATTAATGTGAAGAAGTGCTTTGTGCTGTGGCCTTGACTCCATCAGAACCTGCAAGAATATTTACAAGACACCCTTAGACCTAATCAGAGGCTACATCTCCCCAGTAGACAAAGCACTGGGGAGGGAAGAGTTTTCTCACATTTCAATGCTCTTTCTGTTGTCTCCACATTTTCAAACCTAGCAAAGCTTTGCCAAGCGTATATTCCCAAAGATGCTAACCCACATCTTTCCTAGGCCTATGGTCTCCCATCTCCCCAGGGACGCTATACAGATATTTCCTTGATACAGCGACACAAGCAGAAGATGAAACTGCAATCCAGATGTATCCTTTGAAGCAATTTTGAATCCTACTTAGCCAGGTCCACTTTTATTTCCCTAGTTTATTTGTGCATACACGGCAACAAAGCAGGAAATAAAGATGATTTTGTGCTTCTATCCGAAAACATTCAGCCACACTATTCTTTACGTCTATAGGGTATAATTTCTCCTGATTCAGAAGAAAGGTGTAGAGTTAAAATGTTAAAACTGCTGATATTTGGACACTAGCAGGTGCAACCTCTCTCCTTGAACTTAATGCCAGTGCTGGCACTTCCTGAATCTCTCGTGCTTTCTTACATCCTTTTTTATTGCCCCAGGATCAACCTCTGTCACACACCATGCAGAAGAAGGCGCCAACTCCCACTAGTACCAAGGTCAAGCTCCGAAACAACAAGGTTCACCTGGAAGGTCAGCAGCTCAAAGGCCATTTTAAAAGTCAGGAGGAAGAGACAGTGACTTTGTCTGCAAAGCCTTGTTTTATAAGAGACAGCTCTGCGGCCATTACTGCAATACCAAGTCTCAGGGGAAGGCAGAGGCATAAAAATCAGTGGCTCTACCTGGGGCTGAGGTGGGACATGGAGATCAGTACTTGGCACAGCTTGATACAGGAAGAAAACTGGAAGCCTTCACATCACGATGCAGATAAAAGCCTCATTTGATGTTTTAAAAAAAAACAAACCAAAAAAATCCCAAATCCAGTATAGGTCAGGAGACTCCGAGTGGGCTTCTCCAAGCAAAACTATCCTATTTCTCTCTCCCCAGAAGTCCTGTGTCCAGCTGCTGGCCCCACTCCCCAGCCCACTCTTAGGGCACATGACAGCAGGGCAGCAAACAGGGAGGTTCACACAGCTTTTCTGTGGCAAGCTAGGGGAGGCAACACAAGCACTAAGCGTACAAGAAAATCTACCTTTGCTTCCAGGGAGTTATATGCATCTGCTGGCTCTTGGGCAGGATTCCCCACTGCTCCCAGGACTTCGGCCAACTCCTCCACACCTCCATCCCTGGAGCTGCTCTCTGTAGATGCCCAGCACTCTGACCAGCCACCCGCCTCCTTCAGTGGTCGGGATCTGATGAAAAATTTAGGTGCTGGAGGGCTGAACCTGGAAAATAACATAACTTTGATCATGGGCCTGCAGTGAGAGGGACGGAAGCCTGCACAAGCAGCTTCTCAGCACGATGCAGCCCCTCTATAGACACTGGTGGTGTGAGCTTAGTGATGGGTCTGACCCAGCAGCTCCAAAACCAGGATAGAGCAGGTCAATGCTTGGGGCTGCCCAGGGACAACATGCCTCGCTGCTGGTATAGCAGTAATGCAGGCAGCTGGCAACTGGGTGCAACAAGGAATGGAAGACGACAGAGATAAACACCTTGTGGGGAGGCAAAAAGTGCAGCAGGAAAGGAAAAGACAGACAAACTGTGCAAAAAGGTGAGACTGAGATGCAAAGAGGCAGATCCAAACAGCAACAAGCCAGTACAGACCTACAAGTGCCCTCCTGAAAGCACCCACCGCCACGGACCATGCCTTCCACACCCAGAGGACCAAAGTGAGAAATTTTGCAGCTCTACTAGTTATTTATCCTGAATATTTCCCCTGACAATTACCCACAGCTGTAGGTCAGTACAAGCAAGCAGTGATGCTAGTGGCTTTCTCTAAGCATGATCAGTCAGGAGCAGGATGGAGCCCACAGCCTGCTGTGCCTTGACTGGACAGAACCAAGCATGGCTCAGGGGCACCCATGGAGCCCATCATGGGACACACAAGGCCACCAGCAGCATGGAAAGAACATCAAACAATTCCAGGCAGAGACTCACAATTAAACATCCCGTTGGTCCCTGATGAGTACCAAAGCAGCAGTGATTAGTACTTTGGGGAAGTTTTGGTTGTTTTTAATCAACATATAGCAAATGTCAATGTCAAGATTCAGCTCCCTGCTGTGCTGCAGGTATTCCCCAGTTGCAAAACAATGGCTCTAACTGCACTTTGCAGTAAAAGGACAGCAGCTCTGCTGAAACAAGGTTATAACCGATGTGGCACTTTCCAACAGCATGATTACCTTCCCAGCAGTTTCTAAACACAAACTGTTTGAGGATCAATTTTGCAAATGATTCAGCAAAGCAGTTCAACGTCTTGTTTTATGAACAGAGAACATGAATAGTTTGACCAACATCTGTCAGTAAAAAGTATATTGTTTAACAGTTTCAAACATGCCCAGGTGACTCATTACATTCCCTGTTTTAAATTGCAGCAGGTGCTCACAGTAACTCTGCTTGTATTTCTAATGCCATAAGGAAGGACACACTTGAACCATGCCTGCCTGTCACAGTACCTATTTGCAAGTGTCCCCCATAGGCAAACAAGGCAGTATTTTTTTACAGCAACCTAGATGCTTCATTCCTAGCTGGGAATTCAGTGCCTTTAATGATGTGGTCCCAAATGAATATTTGTCTTTAGCTTTGTAGCTTATTATCTACACCTGGTTTTTCTTTCTGTATTAGAGGCTCTGCTCTTCATAACCCCCAAGAGATCACACCTGACTTGTCCTTCCTACTACCACATGCAAGAACAAGGCTTGGCCCAGGTGAGCTCCTCTGCAGCCCTCCCTCTGCCTCCTGCTGGGACTCCACGGGGGACCCCAAGCAAGACCTTGGCGCTGTCCATGTGGCAGAACAAACCAGGACTGGAGAGGGTAAAGGCGTTCACTTGCCCCTGCAGAGCATTACCCATCTCCAGTCCCATCTGTGCAACCTTTGCTACTCTCTGCCAAGGCACCTTAATATGTGTCGGGTGCACTGATGGGTGACGCAAACCACTCAACACTTCCAGAAGCTGCTAACTTGGGCATCTGCATAAGGATGAAATAAATTCAGCTTAGCTGCGACAACGGTGCCTCTGGGCAGCCTGCAGCTGAAGACTACTTCTCCTGGATGATAAGGGAGATGTCTGCAGCATAGGGGTACAAATACCTAGGGCCAGGAGCACCTTGAAGCCCTCCCTCCAGCTATGCACCAAGCCTAGCACATGAGTCTGGCCATCATCACGACTGGCTGTCCCAAAATTGCTAGCTGCGATCCATCCTAGTGAGGAAATGAAAGCACGGCTCTTAGAGCTGCTTGTGATAAATAATGCAGGCTAATAAAAACTCCTGAAGAGAGGTAAACCCCCGAGATGGAAAATCCATAATCATTTATTAAATTACCTTTAGTTTTATAGAATGGTTTGAGGCAACTTCACGGGATCGCAGTGCCTAGACAACAACAGTATTTTTCACTCTAAAGTAGAAGCCCTCTGGGACCCAGTGCTGGGAGATGATGTGATTAGCGAGTCCTGCTGCACAGAAGCTGTTATGGTTTAACCCCAATCGACAACTAAGCACCACACAGCTGGTCACTCACCCTCCCCAGCCCCAGTGGGATGGGGGAGAGAACCGGGGTGGTGGTGGTGGGGGGGGGACCCAAACCAAAAAAACCCCCAAACAACCCGTCGGTTGAGATAAAGGCAATTTAATAGGGTAGTAGAGAAAGAGAAAATAATAATAATAATGATAAAAGAATGTACAAAACAAGTGATGCACAATGCAATTGCTCACCACCTGCTGACTGATGCCCAGCCAGGCCCCAAACAGCGATCGCTGCCCCCTGGCCAACTCCCCCCAGTTTATATACTGAGCGTGATGCCATATGGTATGGAATAGCGCTTTGGCCAGTTTGGGTCAGCTGTCCTGCCTGCGCTCCCTCCCAGCTTCTTGTGCACCTGGCAGAGCGTGGGAAGATAAAAAGTCCTTGACTAGTGTAAACCCTACTTAGCAACAACTAAAACATCAGCATGTTATCAGCATTGTTCTCATACTAAGTCCAAAACACAGGACTACAGCAGCTACTAGGAAGAAAATGAACTCTGAATTAAGCTGAAACCAGGACAGAAGCACAAAGCACAGCAAAGGACTTTTTTTCCAGTGGAGGAAAGTGAAAATGAATAACAAGAAGTGTAATGTGAAAAGGAAGGGAGTGAGGAACCCAAGGTGTCAATAGAAAGCTGACCTGCAGGACAAGAAATCTTCCTGGTAGTGGAGGAAAGGGGGTTGTCTTAGAAAAGGAGAAGGAAGGGGAAGATACAAGATGTTCAGCATCATTGGGACTTTCTGGGCATCCTCCAGCACCTTCAGACAAAGGTTGTGAATGCAGGGAGGAAGGCAAAGAGCAGAAAGCAGTTCCTCCTCCCGCAGAGAGGACCCATCCCAAACCAGAGGGGCCAAAGGGCTGTGGAAGTGCCTCCATCAGCACTATGGAGCTGAGACAATGAGCCTCCTGACATAAGCAGGTCAGCCAGGAACTGGAGAGACTGAAAGCAAGGTGTTAACCCCTTTGGGTCCATCTCACACAACCCAGTCACCCCTCAGATGAGACAAAATGCATCCAGGAATTAACAGTGGGGATTTAATAAGAGCACGGGCAGATTGACATCAAGGAGATAAGAGTCCTTCCTGCTAGGGCCAGGAAAACCTTGTGCCACCCACTGTCCCCAACCTCTGAGACATTAGAAAAAAAATATTCCAGCCTGTCTCCTGGTTTCTGAGCCTGCTAGGGACATAACCTCACACCTCGTCCCACACCCGCCTCCCAAAATAGAGGAGCTAGAAATCACACCACTTCTGCAAACTACATGTGAAGATTCACACGGGATGACGTGACCCTGCTGGCTCAGGCTGTGCAAGAGCTGGCAACATCAGGACAGTTACCCCAAAACTGTAATGGGAATGCCCGAGGTCCCTGTAGTCCCTGCCAGCATTAAGGACATGTGCCAGAAGCCACCACCCCTTTGCATTAAATACAAGGGTTTTAACAGTGCTGAGACTGCTTCCCTAGTGAATGGTACCCACATGTGGAACATCCTTGCCCAGGCCCCCAAGTACCACCCACTGATGCATTCGTTAGGCACAGCCATGGCACCAGGTGAAAACAAGCCTCCCAACAAAGCACAAGCTCTTTTCAGGTTATCACAGGGCAAAGCACCAGAGACTGCATGCCCATGAGGCATCTAAACAGGTTTACAGGCCCCTACAATGAAATTTTATTTCTCCCTCAGGCCATCAGATGTATATTAAAAAGGCACTTTGGAGCAAGCCACAGACAGCTCAAGGGTGTTTGCAACTGAAAGCGGAATAATATAATGCAGGAGTAAACCAAAAACTCTCCCAGTGCACTGCGTGGGAACACTGGGCTTAAGCTAGGCCACCTGGTCAGCAGCCGAGGAAGGTGGTGGTGATGGTTTGCCCTCACCAGTAGTGACTATTAAACTGCATTTTGTCTCAATGGCCCTGAAGCCTATTTCTTTGCTAGGATAAATTCCTCTGCTAATTTAAGGTTTGTGTATTTACTGAACCACCCATTGAAATTCAGACCAGGCAGTGGAGAGACAGAGAAGGAACATTGCTGCAGTCAGATCCGACACCTCCAACTTCTGTCTTGCACATGATGGAAATGATTAAGCTGGATTTGGCATTCATCAGAATGCAGCAAGCGGTCCTGGGGCTGTCCCACTGTGACCACGTATTAATTAACTTGAAGTTAATAAGCAGTTTTAACAGCCACTTACTTATTTGAGTCAAAAAAAAAAAAATCTCAGTTTTGAGAGGTGAGAGAGAATTTTGATTTCCTGTTTGAAAGTAGAAATTGTGTGGGAATGGATGCAGAGATGCTACTACTGAAAAGAAGTGAAGTATCCCATGTTCCTGGGGCAGCAATCAAAACTCTCCAGCACCTTTCAAGCAGGAGCCACGGGATTTGATTTTGGCATGCACTGAGAGTCCTTGGGTCCTGCTGAAGCACACAGACCTCAACTGTACCATCACTTCGGACAAGAAGAGTCAGAGGGAGGGTCTGAGGCACCTCAAGCTCCTTCTGACACAACTCGTGCCTCTCACAGAGTATTTCTATGGGATGTGGCTGGTCCAGTTTTGCAGGGTGCAGGTGCTAAGACTCCTCAGCCACTCTGGTCCAACTTAAGCTAGATCAGGACCAGCCACCACTGGCACTGCAGGCACAGCAGGTCTTTGTGGAGATCACCCTTAGGAAGCAGTACTTGCCTCTCCTGACAAGTTATAGCCCTGGAAGAAGTCTCCACTGACTTTACTAGAGTTATTCTGACTTGCACTGATTTTACAGACAGGAAAATATTACCCATTAAGTCCTCTCCTTCCTCATGCTTTGCACATCAGCCAGGTGATTTATAAGCATCATGTGAGGCAGTAAGAAGCTCCTGATTCTCTGTCAGACAGAAGAATGCTTCTCAATCAGACTCTGGCCAAAGGTCCTTCTGAATAAATCAGTAGCTCTAATGATAAATACAGTTTGTAGTCTTTGTTCAAAATTAAACAAGCCCCAACAGCTGTAATTTGGAGATGCTGTTTAAAGTAATCAGCATGAATTACAATCTTACCAGTGACTTAAAAAATTGGCTCTGCAAACAGACGACTGTATTGACTCCTGTAACTGATAGCAAAGGAGGAAAGACGTGCTCCAGCCATCTTTGTGGCAGGGATCTGGACATTCACCATTTTAAGATGTCTTCATGAGAACAAGCCTTAGAGCTTGGCAAACCACGAAGGGTATGGCTGCAAAGGTTAAAAACATGAAGAAGCAGGAGGGAGCCAGAGAACTGGTTGAGCATAATCAGCTGAGAGCAGCAGGCAGGTCCTGAGTGTGTTAGAAAGGCAAGCAGAAGGCTCCCAGCCATGGGAAGAGAGATATTCTCGATCCATCCTCTCCTTAGGTTAAAGGCTGCAGGACACCAAAGCTGGATCTCAACAAGTTTGTGAAAAGGCTGAACAGGAGACAGGGACCAGGCTGGGTCGGCTTGGCAGGACAGCGTCACCCTACAAGAAGCCAAAAAGCAGCTCAAACCTGAGCTGAGGCACCCTCAGGGTTGAGGACCAGTGTGTACCTGGGCTCTTCTGCCCACCAGCCAACATCACTGTCCCCCCACGGTGCCAAGAGCAGAGTGAGGAAAAGGAGGGAGATGAAATGACAGAGCATGTCCTGAAGTCCTCACCTAGAAGGAAATGTCCCTGTCCATCTCAACCGCTTCTGCTGAACCCCAGAAGGTGTCTCCACCAGCCTGCGCTGATGCAGCCTGCCCAGCACATTCTGGGCAGGCAGCGATGCAACAGCCCAGCGAGCCCCCCACAGCAGGACGCTGCAGCGGGTCTCAGTGGGGAAAGGCAGGGGAAGGCAAAGCAGCAGTGATAACGAATGCAGAAGAAAAAACAAACCAAAAAAGCTCAGTTTAATATACTTCCCAGGGTTGCATACCAAAATAAATTGGACAGACACTGAAGCTCCACTCCACTGAGTACTCTGGCATTGCCATCCATCCTCTGTCTAGAAAGAGCAGGGCTCCTCACACCAGCAGAAATCACAGATTTAAGGCTGTGCGTGGCTTTTACCCTGTGTAAAAGGCTAGTTGACATTGCTGCTGAGTTATTATTAAAGGTCACTCACACAATACAACATATGCTTTACCAAGTTTGGAGAAGAGGAGGCTGAGNAAGGCAGATATACTCCCAGGAACATGCTCACAGTCCAGTGGACCCACTGAGCTCCTGCGGATGGGGTGAGGGATGACCAGACAGAATTGGCCTGGTCCAGGCAACACCGGGGGTAGCTGAGGACCAGTGTGGGGTGACAGAGGCAAGTGGGTGAGGGAGAGGGGACAGGTACCACTGAAGAGGAAGCAAGCAAAACAAGCTCACAGTTGGAAATGCTTCCCACAGCAGAGAAAGATGAGTCTCCTGAGGGCAGAGCAGCTGAAAAGGCAGCATTAATTGAATTAGGCACTCTTGAAAATGCATGGCACGCCAGCTGGCCCAGAAGGACCCTTGGGGTGCCTGACCCCATGTGGACCACTGCCTTCCTCTGCTATGCGAAACAGACAGTGAGGAATAAATAAACATTTCTCGCACCATCCCACACCACTGACTTTGGGGTGGTCATCTCATTAGGCTTCCCTGCTCTTTGCAGAGCCCCATTAAATCTCCCTGTGAGCTGAAGGCCTCTCTAAGCTGCTATGCTGTAGAGATCTAAAGGCTTCCCCTCTCTTTGCCCCTGGCTGCCTCCCTCTCTGAGTCAGGAAATGTAGATTTATGGTGATACATCCTCAACACACCAAAGTCCCCATCTGGGCTGTTTGAACACAGGGTTCATACTCTCTTAACCCAACTGCTACTTGTCCCCTGAGTTCACAAAGACAATCCACCTGCTTCTGCAAGCATGACCATCAATGCTCCTGCGCAGCTATAATGGCAGTTGTAACAGGAGTTCTTCATGCTGTGGCTATTTTCAGGGTGAAGAGTTGGGACAGCTAGATGAGAGATTACTTTTTTTTTTTTTTTTTTTAATCGGGTCATTTAACAGAGTCTATCGCAGCACAAGGCAGCTCCTCACCTACAGCACGTGTAGCTCACAGCCGTGGCAGTGCTTCCCTCCCAGCACAGGGGGATCTCGGCACTGGCAGGCAGAGCTCTTGCATGAGATGCCCTGTAAGCATCACTGGTGAAGAAACCATTGGGGGACCAAAATACTGGCTTTGGCCACTTGGCTTTCAGAGGAACAGCAGGCATTGCTTCTGCTTCACTCTGGGACAATCTCCTGTGTCGTCTGCAATACAACATGAAAACAGAGTACTGGCATGTGCTGGGCAGATCCGACCCTTTCTGAGAAAGTAGTATGTTATGATGTCTTCGGAAATGATCTCCCTGACTGGTACTTTCCTTATCTGCCTTAAACCAGTCAGCAAGCAGCAAGGGATCTGAAACCCACCTAAACCCATGCTGTCCATCCACCACCCCAATATCAGCCTCTTGAGAGTGGCTGTACAAAAGGACAAGCACCAGTTTCACTGTTTCGTGAGAGTCCAGCCTCAAACAGGACAAAATCCCCATTCTCTGGAAGGGTTTTTGCTGTGAATCCCTGTCTTGGCAGCAGGCAGCTCAGGGATGAAGACGGGACCAGCAGGAGTGCTGGTCTCCTCCACCACCTCTGCATGAGGAAGCACCTTGAACTAGAAGGACTCAGCACAAAAATCCCCAGTGCAGATTTATACCATAAAACTTGTGAAGATTTGACACATGGATTCAAATTCAGCTTCAGCCCCTACTATTAAGAGTTTCAAGATTTCTCAGCTACCCTGTGAAGACAGGGATGCACCGGCAAAGAGCACAGAGATATTAAGATATGACTCTTGGGCGAAGCGATGCCAGTGGGTTCGGATGGATTTTCCCTTAAGGAAAGCTGTTTGATGCAGAGCTTGCAGGAAGCAGGAAAAGAGTGAAGGGTGATAAACAGCTGGAGAAATTAAGAGAAACGAGGTCTGGAAAATTATGTCACCTTACTCATCACAGCCACATGCAGTGACAGCAGGTCAGCAAACAAACAGGAGTAAATAGCCTATCCCGTCGCCCAGATTTCATCTGATGGCTTCCCCACTCAGCACTCCACCAGACAGATGAAGTGGAAGTGACAGCAGCAGTTCCCAAACCGATGCTCTTGCTCTGCCTCAGCCAGGCTACAATAGCTAGCTGTTCCCACGAACCAAAAGAAAAAAAAAACATAAAAAAAAAAAAAAATCAACATTTTGTTTCATAAACAGTAAAGCTCTGCAGAGACAGACCATGAGCAGCAGCCCAGAGGGAATTAAAGCACAAGCCACCCAAGCAGCAAAGGCATCATGATATTTATAGGAAGGATGCTGTTTGCAATGCAAACGTTCTTTGGGTTCCCAGTGCATGCCTTGGGTAATGAAGATGTTCAGAAAGCAAAGAGAGAGGTCAGCTGCTCTCCAGGGTTTGCTAGCTGAACGTTGCTGGCAGAGCAAAAAGCCACCTTCCAGCCAGTGTTTACTGACCAGCTATAAAACCGGAAGGCAACCCCCAGCCAACCGCAGCCCACTCAGGGCATGGATGACACATGGGTATCTCTCATGCTTTGTCCTGATGGCACAGGACAATGCCAGGGAGACAGTCAGCTGCCTGACAGCACCTTGGGTGGGACGTGCAGTGTTTTTCACCCAAGCAATGCTTTCTCCTTTGCCTCCCCTGCCCTCAGTCCACTCCTCCAACACGCTGGGCCTGCTCCCCAGTCCACCAAGGCAAAGGAAAGCTCTCGGGGTCTGTCATCCTTGTGGAAAGGAGAAGACGGAGTCTCAGAAAACCAAGTGTAATACTTAAAGTGATTCCCATGCAGCCATTCTAGGCTCCAGCCTCTTTTGCGACGGCCCAGGTAAAAGTCCTCCAGGTGTTCAACAGTGTTAACATTGGTCAGAAGCCCTTGGGGCAGCAGAAGCTGTCTCAAACCTGCAGCTTCCCAGAAAATGAGCTGGGAAACAGCAGTGTCATGCTGGAAGGCACAGAGGTGGAGGATGTGTGGTGAGGGTCACCATGCTGAAAGGTGAAGGTTGAGATAGGAAGCTTACAGACATGCTGCAAATGGGAAATCATCACACCCCAACCTTCATCCTGATAAAGCATAACTGACCTGCACACAATATCCAGGTTCATGTCCCTAATATAGACTTGGTAACAACATAAGCTCTCTTACTCCTGGCTTCAAACCCCTCCTTGGCACTCACTGTATTTACTTTTCATTCTGTCTGGGTGGAACAGGTAGCAAATTTCCCAATGTCTCCCTTGCATCAGCTTTGCAGTGTCTCTGTCCATGAGTACAAAGCCTCTCCATAAGCTGTTCACAGCAGTCAGACTGCCACCACAGAGATGAAGCCTGCCTGGCACCCAGCCCTTGCTCCAAGAGACTCTATCTCAAAGAAATAAGAGGCCACTTCTCTGTTACACCAACCAAACCACTTCTCTTCTGCTGCCAAACCACATGCAGCTGAAGGATGTGCTCAGCAGCACATTTCCATCACAACTCAGCCCTCCTTTTCTAAGTCACCCATGGGATTTAAGCAGGAAAAGCAGCACCCGTGGGGCTACCAAAGCCCAGAATGAACTACCCCAAGCAGCTGATAGCACTGGGCAGTTAGAAGGCAGTATGCTCTACTGTCACTTGTCTGAGACTCCCCAGCATAAAGGACACAGTGGATGTACGCACTTCTGATGTATATTCTCGCTGCTGATGTTGCTACCTCTTCCCTGCGGTGGTTGACAGAGCACTGCTGTCAGATTTTTGCCTTGCACTGTTTTTCACTGTCTGCATTTTCCATTTCTTCCTTGTTCTAAGAACAACAAAGCAAAAAACCCATCAAATGTAACAGAATTGTGGGGTTTTTTGTCAGTAACAAGGCTGGGATCTGGCTTGCAGGGTCCCTGCAGTGCGGCCTGCCAGGGGACATGAAGGGAGAAGCATGAGAAATTACTAATGCTATAGGAAGACTCATTTGGGAGGAGAAAGGCTCCAGGTTTGTTCAAAACAAATTGGCTGAGAAAATCTTGGATGGAAAGGAAAGAGTCATTTTCTACATGTTTAGCTCAACAAACCCTTTCTCCAGAGAATCTACTGGCAATTCATTACATTGGATTTGTAGCCAAGAAGTTCCCACCCTCCAAAGATGTCAGATCAAAACACAGAGGGGGTCTGACATGTGCCACTGAGGTGCAGAGCTCCCTGCTGTTCCATCCTGGCACACAGACTGCTCAGCCTGTGTTAGCTCTATCCCAGGGAGGGAACATGTCTCACATGAAGGGAAAAAAGAGGTGATGCAGGAACAGCAATGCTCAAAGTGAATGTCAAGGCATGGATCCTCAATATAGGATGAAAACTCTAGAGAACAGCTAAGTTTGGGGATGAGCCTTTGGAAGCCTTCGTCACAGGTCTCTAAGAAAATCCTTGTATATCCTTTGGATTTAATGCCTTCCTTTTGATGGGAATCCCAAACAAAGCTGAGGAGCTGAATACTGCCCTTAGAAATGAGGTCAAACCAATCCTTGTGGAAGAAAACTTTAAGGTAAGAAACATGATGAAATGTTTTAATTTGGCTCCATATCTACTATCTTCTGCTGGATGATTCTGGAGATCCATTCTAACGCCACAGAAAACATCGTGGTGCAAAGGCTTAACTCAGCTTTGAGCTACCAAAGGTCCAAGGGGTGAGGACAGACTATTCTCAGTCTGTCTCTAACCACACAGGTCTAGAACAGGAGTAACCATGAGAGATTTATGGCTCAGCAGTATCAGAGAAGGGGCATGGGTTGGCTTGAGTTGGGCATGTCCAACCACACAGTAACAGTTGGACTGTGTTCCTTACATGATTGCTCTGCTCAAAGTAGCAGCAGTGACTAAAGAGTAAGGAAGAAAAAATGGTTCAACAATTAGAAGAAAAAAAGATCTAAGCACACAGAGTCTTGTCCAGGCAAAGAAACATTTTTCTCTCCTGGCCAAAATAAATGTGTGTGTCTGATTGATTCTGGGAGTCTCTGATGATGGGCTCCAGCAAGGCTAGACATATGGATGGTTAAATTCTATTGATCTCACCTTCATGAGACCTGATGTTCGATTCCCTCGATGTCAGACTGAGTTAGTTTGATCTGATAATTTAGAATACCAACAGTGCTTAATGTGGACCAGAAATAATAGCTGACATGCTGCCCTTCTGCCGGGCTCTTAATGAGCAATTTGAGGTGTTAATAGCTTGGAGACAGTCTTCATTTCCAGCTCTGCCACAGAGGATCACGTGGTGTCTGCTGAGGGACCCAGAGAGAGTACATTACTGCTTAATTAACATGCAGAGCAGAAAAAGGAGCTGGTGTAACATCCACAGCGTTAACAAGCCAGCAAAGGGGCTATGCCAAACCCTTTGGAGCAGAGGCTGCTACCTCCTGCCAGATGCTCAGGACCCTCAACTGCTACCAACTCAGCAGAGCTGGGTGACTCAGCATCCGCTAGAAGAATGAGCACCTGCAGGCTCAGGTCCAGCAAAGCCAATTTAGGTGGAGATGGGGTAATTAAAAGCTGAAAACTGATCCAGCATTCACATTTCCAAAAATCTAAATTTAAAAAAAAAAAANGAAAAACAAAAATTAAAAAAAAAAAAAAAAAAAAAAAAAAGGAGTAAAGATAAACAAGCAACTGGCCAACAAGTGGCCCCAGAGGAAATTAATTCCACACAGGATTCACTGTAATGTGCTGCTTTTTCTGTTATTATAAAGTGTATGCATTGTGCTATCATCAAAATTAGATTTTCCCTTTGGCTTGTAATTAAACCCTAATCTAATTTACCAGGAGATGACAGGGGCCTCCAAGCAGAGCTTACAGCCCTGCTCCTCTTTCCCTGCCCACCTGCTTTTGCAGACTTTCCTCTGCATTTTAGGTCAGTTCTGAAGGTGCTGTGCATCAAGAAGGGTCCCCACTAAAGACTTTTTACTTGGTAAAAGCTAGCTGGTCTTCTCCCCCCCAAGCCCTCCTCATAACCATAGCTTATTTCCAATTCCCAATAGGTTGTCTCTTCTGAGCCAGATCCCAATTCTCTAAACAAAACTGTTTATTGATTATCTCTATTATTTGTAATAGCAGAACTTCAATGCACAATGGTTAACTTTGTTCGGTTTCCTAGGGCATTATGGAAAAACCATTTGCTACTGTAATTAAAACTGCCCAGTCTAGACTTTTGCACTATGCAGAGAGGCCACAGAGGGAGGAACTGCTAGAAATGTGTTTATAGATGTGCTCCAGTATGACTGCAAGATTGCTCTTGGGCTTGGAAATCACAGACCAGCACTGGATGGCCCTGCTCCCTGGGGATGTTCAGACAAGTCCTCCTACCAACAGCTACAGCTGTACCCGAAGCCGCAGCAGAACCTGCCATTTTGCTGTAAAACACTAAATAGCTGTTTCGTGAATGTGGAGTGCAGTTTAGCAGATGAAAACTCACTTCACCAAGGTGGTATTTGCCTCAGGCCACGAAGGTCTGAGAAAACAGCTTTCCACACCAGCTTTCTTTCCCACGGGAACCAGTATGGGGGCTATAGCAAAGCAGCAGCAAGAGACTGGGACAGCAGTACGCAGTTCCAGTAGCAGTGCCTGTGTAGGTTCTCAGTATGAGATGACGACAAATAGGGTTGGCAGGGAAGGAAAAGAGGTCACATTATGTATCTGCTTGTCCAAGTGCCTAAGCATGGCTTTGCAGCTCCAGAGATAAAGCAGGATTCTAGGTTATGGGCTATGTGAAAAGCATTGGTAGTGTCTTACAGCCCCAGCTTGGCTGGAGAACATTGCCTCCTCCCCAGCATCAGACTGGTGGAGATCACCTATTCCCTGAGCACCTAGCCTGACCACACTGGTAGGTGTTATTTCCACAAGGGAAAGTTGAAAGCAATTGGTCAGATCCCAAGCAAACAGCCTTAGTCTTTGCAAAGTATAAACAGGACACCAGGAAGGAGAAGAGCTTTAAGGAGAGGGCAAATGTGCATGTTACCTCATCTGGCACATGTGGCTGTCTGTCAGGAACGACCAGTGGTACTGTACAAGAAGTGGGCTGCAGTTGGTCATCTCGATGCAACGCACATCTTCAGTGTCATTCAAGATGCAGCCAAAGTCCAGGGCCATGGTCTGGATATGGAGATTTGGAAAGTAGACTTCTCCCCGAATGGTGACCTGCTCCTCATGAGGGTGCTCAAGAAACTGTATCTTCAGAGCCTTCTCTGCTACACGGATATTCAAGTCCTCTTCATAAGCAGGGTTAAATCTGATGGAGAGATGAAGTTCCTCCCCTATCTCCAGCTTCTTGGGCTGCAAGGAGATGAAGAATATTAACTGGTGTGAGGAAGTCCCAAGGTCTGACAACATGAAACGTGTAAATATTCAAAGTGTGACCCCAACGTGGCCTTCTCAGTTGTCCTTCATTTTCTTTACAGTGTGCACCTGACCACAAGCACCACAATACTCTTGTCTGAGACTATCTCAGGCTCATATCTCTGTGCTCTGCATCAATACAAGAGGAAATAAGAATTGTTCTACCAAATTCTGGACCCACAAAAATTATGTGCTAAATATGTAACCAAATCAACACTCTGGCAAGCCAGGGCCTTTTGCTCTGACCCAGGAGGAACTTCCTTTATCTTCTCAGAACAAGTGCAGTGGCATTGCAACTTCACCCTTGCAGGTGCTAGTCACTGGCATGGCACAGAAATGGTGGCTGTGCCTACAACACCATGTTTAGCAGAGTCCATATCCAACACCTTCCACCAACAATGGGGCAGGTGCCAGGCAGCAATTGGAGGAGCATCCTCAGCCTTCCTGAAAGCAGGGCTGCCGTTGAAGAGAGCAAGCTGCTCTTGAGGTTATCTGAGGATGGCTACTGGAGAGCTGGGATTGTTTCCAGGAAACACTTTTACTACATGGCCTGCTCCCCTCTTCTCGTGTCTTAGAGCCAGTACGTATTTCCCCAATTCAGATGATACTTAGTTTCCTTCAGCAACTAATTTCAAATCTGATTTAATTCAGACCAGTCTACTGCTGACTCTAAAGAATAAACTTCTCTACTAGAGGACCTCCCAATAGAAATGCACCACCACACTCCTCCCTCTTCAAACCCCACCAGCAGGAAGGTCCATGGCTGCTCACCTGGACATCTACAGGGAGAGGCTGCTGGTCCACATCACAGATTAAGAAAGGTTGCTCTAAGGCCAGGACAATGCTGAGCGGCAGGGATGAGATGTTTTTTAAAGAAAGAGGCTTGTACTGAAGAGTTAGGACATCACTGGGTTGCTACAGAAACAGGAGACAAGGAAAATAAACAACCTGAAGTGGCCACAGACCTTCTTTCCCTTCCAATGCGTTTCAAATTTTTCAACCCCAAAAGTGCATAAATCTCTAGTTACTATTTTTATTAGTTTCTACCCTTCTAGAAGGTTTTTCTATAAGTTTATCAGATGCATTTCATGTTTAGAAACCACAGCATCCCCCAGGGACAGGGAAACAGTCTTGCGTACAAATGAGGGAATAGGACCTTGAGAGGAGGCAGCTGCTTGAACAAGATCAAAACCAGAAAGTGAATCCAGACCATTTGTCTCCAGTTTTGTATCCTCTCCTAGGCAGAAAGGTACAAGATGATTTTCACTCATACAGTAATTTCCTACAACCTTATCAGCTCTAGTAGCCTCATAAAAGCAGTGACGTTAGCCAGAGGAGAAAAGCAAGCAGGATTTGGCCCACAGTGGAGAGCTTGCAGTAGCCTAAGGTTAGCTCTGAACATTTACACGCACATACAGCCAGCTAGAAACCTCAACAGTTGGGTTGCAACGTGTCTTCTGCTGCCCCTGCTATGGTGACAAGGTGTCTGCAGCCTCAAAGATAGGCTCGGCCTAAGCTATTTCTTCCTGTCTATGCATTGCTCTGGGCTTTCTGCATGGTTTATATAAATTAGACAGTGTTTGGGAAGCTAGATTTGGGTGTATTGATATCAAACAGCTGCAGTGTCGTAGTTCTCAATAAATCAGAGTGCATGGCATCAAGCAGACCACAGGCAGACATCAGGGATAGCTGAAAAGCTTCTAATTAAATCTGAACTGCCTGGTCACAGGATTTTGTGCTTCTCTGGATGCCTGGGAACCAGAGGAGAGACCTGAAAACACTGGAACTAAATAATGAAGTATCTTCTCTTTTTCAGACACCTTGCAGGAGAGGGAAAGATGAAGCAGGAATCGGGATCCAGAGACTAAAGGGCACCTGCTTTGCATTGGTGTTATCATCACTGCAGCTGAAGAACATCTGCAGGTCTGTTGAAGGTGGTGAGGCTTGGGCAAATGCAAAGGGCTAGCATTCATAGCAACAGCAGAGAAGGCAGAGAGACAAGAGATGACTGTTTTTCCTCATCAGCCTGAGGAGTTGACAGCAATCTCAGTTTTTCTCAGCTTCCCTACAGGATCAGTGTTCAGACTTCACAGTGCCTTGGAGGATCCTCAAAAACCTCCATTTATACTGAGTACAGAAAATGGTGTCTCTATAGAAGTGGCCATGATCCCCCTCCGCAGAGCAGCTGTAATTTCAATTTTACTTCGGTGAAGTTAAAAAACAGTCCCATCTCTAAAAACATCCTCACTTACTTTACAAAGCGCCTCAGAAGGGTGAGAAGGGGGTGTAGCATCACTCAGCTGCAGTGATCTGCTCTCCCACCTGCAGCCCCAGCACACGAGGTGGCTGTGCAAAGCTCGCGCTATTCTTGTGAGTCCCACACACCTTGCCCTGTGCCCTTGGCTCAGCAGCTCAATTCTGTCTCCACATCAAGAAGGGCAGAATAGAACTGGTGAGACTGTCCCCAACCCCAGAGGAGTGAAATAATAATCTCAATGTTAATGGCAAAAGCTTGGTCCTGCTCAAGTCAATAGCAAAGCCCCATGAACTTGGAGAAGCTGTTTAACTTCCTCCTTTGAGCACAAGCACACACATACCACAGGCTTTCAGTCATCAGCCATGCTACTAATGCCAGTATGGAATCCAAAGACTTACCTTCTCTACCCGGAAAGTGATTTCTCTGGAGGATATTTGCAGAATAGGAGCAACAAACTCACAAGTTACATCCACTTGCATTATCAGTGCCTTCCCTGCCTTGCTCCCCACGATGGCATGACACAGCAGCCGCTCCTTCACTACCTGCATGCAAGAGTCACACGTCACCCAGTGGGTGCTAGCAGGGCATCCAGAAAACACGCTGCATTTGCTAGCCACCCAACCATGGACAGTATTATTGCCACAGTGTTGCAGTCACTGGTCTCCCCAATAACCCCCTTTTCTTTTTATGCTGCATCCTATTTATTCTGCACTCAAATGTCCGTAATGCTATATCCACAATATATGGATATCCCTAATATCCACAAAAGGCACTTGTGAGTCATGTGCTGCCTACAATTGTAATAATCCCTGCCCCAAATGATTATTGGTTTGATTTACAGGAAACAGGTGATAGAAGGGCCAATGCCAGCAAAATCTCCCTTGGAAAGCTTAGTGGAAAGGATCCATGAGAAAAACCCAAACAGCCAGCCTGCCTTCAGGTAAAGAAGGGGTCATTCATCCCTAGGATGTACTGTGCCCTCCTAGAGCTGGTTTTAAAAGAAACCTCCCCAGGAAAGCAATGTCTTACGCTTCACATGAAAACCCTCTTCTTAAGCTGGATGCTCTTACATTCAAGACTTTTTCCTGATTTCCTCATGGTTTCACTTCCCCAAATTCCTCCTTTCATTTCTTACTCTTCCCTCTGATACAACACCACAACCCAAATCTTCCTCAGACTTCAAAAATAATCTGCGTTGCATGTGCAATGCAGGGAGCTGGACTTCTCACCAATCTAAAGAGTACCAAGTTCTCAAGACTCAAGGAAGGTGGAAAACCCACTCCCAGGGGGTTGGCTTTGACTGCAGGAGCTAAGTATCCACAGCTGAGCTCACAGATCCCCTTTCGGCTTCCAGGCAAGACACCGTCACCAGTGCCCTGATCACTTTATTTCCTTTCTGGTACCTTCTTCCCTCTTCAGCAAAACCTTTGGGCTTAGAACCACACAGGGACAGTCCCATCACAGTCAGCTAGGTGAGTAATCAAGTCTTCCTCAAGCTACCACTGAGGCAACCCTTTAAAACACCTTTCAAAACACTAGTATCAGCAGGAGCTTAATGCAGATTTATTCCACATTCGCTTCTGTGCCCAGTGGTCCTGGAGCCAGGGAATAGACACCAGGGTTAGCTCACAGCTTCTCTGCAGAATTGGATTTCCCCTGGAAAGAAGGGTCCAGGGAGGAGAACACCCAATGACACTGCTGAAATCTCCCCCTCTGAGCTGCCATCCAAGGGTGCTGCAAGGCCTTACTGCCCTTGGGACACTGGGGCTGGCTGAGAGCCTGGGGCAAGCTGTTATGGAAATATTGACAAAAGTCAAGCTGTCAATTATAATGATCCCTGGGAACAGTTTCCCACGTGGAGAATGTCACTCTGATCATTAGAGCTGGCACACTGTTCATTTTTCTCTTCCAGGACTCAGTGCTAGAAAAGCCCTCTGCCCATGTTTGTCTACAGAGGAAAAATAATGCTGCTCCCAGATGCTCTCTCCCTTCACAGGTGTTTTGTTTTACTTGCTGCTTCCCCCAGATATATTACTTTGCATTTTATTTTATTTACTTTCTGCCTGTGCTCCTAGTCTAAGTGTAACTTATTGTCTCTGCCCTTCCTCTCTGCCTCAGCACGTGACACCTTGTAACCTGCTGTTTGCCCCTGAAGTAGCAATACTTCCTTCAGCCTGTATTTTGGTATCAGCAAGTTAGGTTTATGGTAGCTATGGAAACACAAAAAAGCCTTAGCAACTGATGATGGCCAGCAAGGAAAGCAACTGGTGCTGCCATGGTAACTTGTGGCATTAAAGCAGTTTGTTGAAAGCACTTGCTCATCTTCTCAGGCAAACGTAAGGGGGCTGCAGAAGTCATCCCAGTGGAGGTGATCTGATGGGGAAGGCTCAGCACTCATGGGGGACCTCACCTGGGGACTGCTGGAGAAGCCTTCCAATATCACCTCCATAGTCTTGCCTGGCATCAACTCCATCCGCAGCGGTCGAAGCTGAAACACCGGACAGGCAGGTCTGGGGCTCTGGGAGTAATCTTTGCCCTTGGTGTTACCGATGGCAGGGAGACGATCACGCTGGCGAAACGGGGCAAAACCTTCTGTTGTCCAATAGAGCTGATGGGTGCGTCGTCCTTTGTTCGTTATCTTGAAGCGGTAACAACAGGAATCCAGGCTAGAAGAGAAGCAGAGATGGAAAATGCCATGGGAGCTGCCATTTCCCAGCAGTCACCCAGCTTCAGTACCCCAATGCCCTTCTCTGACTGCACACTCAGCAATAAAGCCACCTCCAAAAAGGCTGACCTAGCTCAAAGCTACAGCAAGAGGCAGACCTTGGTTACCCCTAAGCTTATCACCATCCAGCAGCTGGTCTGTTTGAGTACAGCAAGGAAAAGCTTCATGAAGAATATAATCATCTCAGCTGCTGCAGACAGAGCATCTCCAGCCTTTGGTGCTTAATACTCAGAGTGTTTTTCTGAGATGCTTCCTGCAGGTCTCGCTGCATCAGATGCTACACTGGCCTGTTCTTGCTGCAAGCGGATGGAGAAACAGGTTCACTGCCATTCCATCTTCCCCTTGGGAGGTGCTGCCTCAGATGGCTTCCTCTGAAGATGCTATTAAGGAGCTACCAGGGTATATAGACTCATCTGGTGATCTGGGCACCACTTGCCTTGCTGGTGGGGTCCCTGCCCTGGCACCCATGTTATCCCTCTTGGCCCCCCGCATCCCTTGGGGAGGATCCAACTCTCATCGCCCCCAACATACCACCTTTTGCCTGAACAGAGCAGCTGGGTTTGTGTTTTAGGAAGATAGGTGTACTGTGAGAACACAGGATCAACAGAAGTTTCCCCAATACGAACACAGCAGCAAGACCAGGTCTAGCTGCTGAGGGAATGGAGTGACAAGAGATGAATAACTAGAGCTAGATATAAAACCAAATGAATATTCAATGGAAATTGATTCCTTCATGTAAAGAAACACTAACTGCAGGCTGGTCTGGAGTAATTATTTTACCCTCTATAAATCTGAGAATGACTGGGAAATTAATTGTTCCTGGAACAGTTACTGTCTTTTTGAGAGGTACAGAATATGTGCTTACAAAATGCAAGTTTGCTGAATGCAGCTAAACACAAACACAAAAGTGACAGTACAGAACAAACTAGTCTTTGAAACAGACTGTTAAAAAATGATGTGTACAAGCTTAGTATGAAATGGTTTACGTTGTGGACGGCAACAGAAAAAAGCTTGGAGAAGCTCTGAGCAGATGCAGAATTTGTGGCTCTGGGAAAGCCCAACTCATCTGAGATATTACCTGGATCCCATCTCAGAATACTTGGTGGCAGCTCTGCAGCTGCCAGCAACAACTCCAGAGTCTGCAGGCGAAGACGTGAAGGGAGGCAGAGGACATGAACCATATTAACATTGTCCCCTGCATTGTGTAGCCAATTTGTGGCTGCACAGAGCACAGGACATGCTGGACCAGCACCAACCTCCCTGCAACATCTCTACTGATGTGGATGGCTTGTGAGTGCATATTTAAACCCCTAAAATCTATCCTGAATGCTTAAGGTAGGATTAACCTGCTCTTTCTAACAGAAAACTTAGCTATCAAAGCACTGTGGACCCTCTTTGCAGCCAGGGAAAGGAACAGACATATTGGGAAGATGAATCTTCTTGCCCCAAGAGGTTTCCAACACAAAGCAAGCAACACTTTGAAAAGGCTTATTTTCCTTTCCTGTTTATAAGGATGCGCCTGGTATCAGACACACATATTAGGATCAACAAATCCCCTCCTCTGAGCTAAGCTCTTCCAATTAACACTCTCAGTTTATCCCACCCAAACTCAGCAGACTTCTCCTCTCCCTCTCAGAGCTGGTCCTGCAGCCACCCTCGCTTGCCCATGCCTCAGGCTGCTGCTGCGGTGTTGATGGAAGAGACAGCAAGGAAAGCAGGCCAGAGAAACAAGGAAAGAGTGAGTACATCTAATAAAGAGCAGCCCAGCAGGGGAGCTGGGGAAGACAAATGAACTGAGGGATGATACAGGGCCCACATGACATCCTTGTTTTTAAATTGGAGACATGGATTTGAAAGATGGACCACTCAGTTGATAAGGAATTGGTTGGATGGTCGCACTCAAAGAGTTGCAGTCAACAGCTCAATGTCCAAGTGGAGACCAGTGGCGTTCCTCAGGGGTCAGTATTAGGACAGCACTGTTTAACATCTTTGTCAGTGACATGGACAGTGGGACTGAGTGCACCCTCAATGAGTTTGCCAGCAACACCAAGCTGTGTGGGGAAGGGATGGTACATGCTGGAGGGAAGGGGTGCCATACAGAGAGAGCTTGACAAGCTTGGGAGTTGGGCCTGCGCAAACCTCAAAGTTCAACAAGGCCAAGTGCACAATCCTGCACATGGGTCAGAGCAATCCCAAGCACAAATACAGGCTGGGTGGAGAATGGATTGAGGGCAGCCCTGAGAAGTAGTACTTGGGGGTGTTGGTTGACAAGAAGCTCAACGTGACTTGTCAATGTATGCTTGCAGCCCAGAAAGCCAACCACATCCTGGGCTGCATCAACAGAAGTGTGACCGGCAGATCAAGGGAGGTGATTCTCTCTCTCTACTCTGCTCTCATGAGAATCCACCTGGAGTACTGCATTCAGCTCTGGGGCTCCCAACACAAAAGTGACGTGGACCTGTTGGCATGAGTCCAGAGGAGGGCCACAAAAATGATCAGAATGCTGGAGCACCTCTACTATAAAGACAGGCTGGGATTGTTGGGGTTGTTCAGCTTGGAGAAGAGAAGGCTCCAGAGAGACCTTATAGCAGCCTTCCAGTACCTGAAGGGGGCCTACAAGAAAGCTGGAGAGGGACTTTTTACAAGGGCATGTAGTAATAGAACAAGGAGTAATAGCTTTAAACTGAAAGAGGGTAGATTTAGATGAGATAAGGAAGAAATTCTTCACTATGAGGGCAGCAAGGCACTGGAACAGGTTGCCCAGAGAAGTTGCATATGCCCAATCCCTGGAAGTGTTTCAAGGCCAGGCTGGATGGGGCTTTGAGCAACCTGGTCTAGTGCGAGGTGTCCCTGACCACGGCAGGGTGATGGAACTAGATGATCTTTAAGGTCCCTTCCAATCCAAGCCATTCTATGATTCATGAAGGACAAATTCTGATGCTCCTCCAGGACTTCCAGGCAGAGGGGAAATGAAAGAGCACCATTAACTTAGTTGAGGAGTTGCTAACAAGCTACCACCAAGGTTTTCCGCTGTTGCGACATAATACTCCATGGTGAGTGGAAAAGCAAGCAGCGTTATTGCAGAGGGAACTATGTTTATACTTGTAGTGTTTTTCAGCCGGAGGGTTCTGGTACCTGCCGTTTTCCTCCAAATCTTTATTTGATAAAGTGAAGAAATAAATGTATTATAACTAAGGGCAATTCCGTGACAATTTAGCAACTGGTTTCCATTTTGGTGGCTTTTGAGGGTATCTAACAACTTTAAAATGGCCATAAAATGTTTCTAAAGGAATTCCTGTGGCTTCAGTGCAATGGAGCCAGGACCTTGAGCACTGAGGGAGAACTAGCCTGGAGGACTACAGCAAAACTCCTCCTTGCTGAGCCCACGGCAGAAGTGGGAGCTGAGAGATACCCTACCTAAAGTGGGGTCCCAAGTTGAGCTCTGGAGCAAAGGGTTTGTCAGTGACAATTGTGGTGCCAATGCCAACAGCCCGGACAGGGATGACGTAGGTATGGCTGTTGTCTATGAACAGGTTCACCTCATCCTTGAATTTCTCAGTGTCATCCAAGTTTGCTATGACAGTCACAGACACCTCAGTCTCGGGGGGGATCACTCCTTTACTCGGTTCAATCCTCCAGCACGAGCATCTGCCAGCCTGTAAGACAAGCCAAACACTAACTTAAGACAGAAACCATGGACCCTGGTCTCTTGTGGGGTGCAAAAAAAGGAAGGACTAAAGACATAAAGGTAAAAACCATAAAGGCTTAATCTCCCTAAATCTAAGCTACAGTATCTGGAAAAAAGCAGCTCTGCAGGAGCTTATACGACCTGTATTTTACCCTCCTTTAACAGACTCACTTCATTAACCCAGTTCTGCCCAACCCAAGGGATGCTCATCCTCAGGAGAAGGCTATTCCCCCTCCAGTCTTTCTTTTGGAGTGCGCACCAAGGGAAGCTACTTTATCTCTCTTGGCTTCCTGACAATGGTGGCCAGGTTTGCATAAAGGCTCAAGGCCAGAGGAAGCCTGAACTGCTCAAATCCCACCACGGCAGCCACACAGCTGGGGGATACTGCTGAGGACCTGAAGAATAACTCTGCAAAACCGGTTGATCAAAAACCCAACACCAAAGCCTTCTTTCCTAAGAGTTAGGCAGTGCTTCTCAACAGCCCCTGAAGGACTGAACTGCTCAGTTTCCACTGATCATCAGCTGCAGCGAGGTGCCCTACTGTCCTTGGCTTTGAAAAATTCAGCTATAAGTGTTTACAGCAGGGCAGTAAAGAAATAAGCAGAAAGCAAAAATTGCAAGACATGCCTTGTGGGCATGACCCAGGCTTCCCAAGCACACTCTTCCTCTGGTTTCTCATGGATCTCCCTCTATGGATGGGGCAATAAGGGCACTGGACCCCCAGTCCATCTAAACCACATTCACAGGGAGCAAGCTTGCAGCAGACAAAGAGAAATGCCCCGGCCAGCACAAAATGCACCTGGATGTAGATGTACTCCTTCGAAGTGTCCATCACAGTGTTGGTGGTACCTGTACCTCACAGTTCAGTGCTGTGTTTGGGACGACAGGCACCACTCACCCAAAACACCACAATGTTTTAAGGGAAGAGGGTTTTTTTCCCTTTTTTTAATACAAAGCAACAATGTGCTTGGAGGCCTGACAGGATCCAAGCAAGTGCCAGGTGAAGTTAGCTTGAGGTTCCATCCATCAGGCTGCCGGCACTGAGCCGTAACAGGACACCAGCCAGCCCAAGGGAGAAAAGCATCAGAAAACCAAACAGCCCTTCAAAGTCATGGGAAGCATTTTAAATAACCCCCCAAAATGACCTCTGCTAACAAGGGCAAGACTAGCTGGAGGCCAGGGAAGCAGTAACTTGCTGAGCATTTGGGTCCCAGCAGCATGTGTAGGTGCCCCAGCTATGATAACTCCTTAGGCTGACCGTGTGTGTCCTGCATGGAGAGCAGGTCAGGTCCGCACGCCTTAATCCCAGGATGGAGCATGCCAAAGGCATCAAAATGATTCTAGGTACTGGCAAAATTAGTAAACTCAGTTCCATTTAATTTGTCCTCTAGAGCTGCAAGAGAACATCTTAAAAAAAGCAAGATGAGAACGGGATGGAGAAAGGTAGTCAGCACAGGCTAAACACTGGGGCTCTGCTTCTCCATGAGGACCAGGCTAGGTTTTTTTCACTCCTACATCTTCCACATTCATTATTACCTGCAACCTACTCTCCACTCTTCCGGTTTGGGACCTCGTACCTTGTTAGGGAATAGGTCTGACTAATTATCATTTAGGTTTTTTGCACCCAATGCTCCTTGCTGTGGAGGAGAAGCAGTGCTCGAAACCCAGGCTGAACTCAGGGCATCTAGCTAGACTGGAAGATGGCAAACAAAGCAAAACCTGTCAGAGGTCTACCTGCTTACCCAAAGAGACTACAGTCATTGAACCTCCTGAAACCATCAAAAAATCAGAACCAAATTAATTTTTTCTCAAAGGCCAGTTATGCACACAACCTCAGGCAGGTAGACAAGAGAAGACTGACCTCACTGACCACACAGAACCCCATCAGCCCTCTTCTGTTGTCCCTGCATCCCATGCGTAGCTTATCACTAGCCTCAGAGACATCCACTGTGCTGCCATCAGCCGAGGGCTACCCGGCCAACACATTCATACTGAGCTGGTGGGTGTTAGGTTTACATTGATGTTAATGTACAACTTTTCCTCTGATTCATGCTGACACAGGGTAGCTCGCTTGAAAAGGAGACCTGATAGCTTTGCTCCAGAGGTGAATCTGCAAGTCTGCTATCTGACAGAGCTAATTTATCAAAGTTTGGCAAGAAGCCGGGCACTAAATTTTACCCAAGAAACTATTACTGAGGAATAATGATAGGCTGTCTTGATGGAGCCAGACTTTGAATTTCACAGGGTGACCCAACGCAGGCCCTGCCAGGCCAACAGCCCACTCCGAAGGATCATGATTTGCATCATGTCCTCATTCCTTCAGTTAGCATTTGGTGTGGGTCCAAGGGGCAGCACAGTGCATCACTGAACAGGAGACCTGCCAGGACCAAAAGGCTCTGCCAGCCAGATTCACTCAGGTTTCTAGGTCAGCTTCTGCCTACACCTGTCCAGGCTGTATCCCAGAGACAAGAAATCTCTTGCAGCCATGCTAAAAAACTCCATCACTTTAGAGCCCGAGATCTAAGTTCTGATAACATCCCCACTACTTGCTTATTGCTGAATGCTCTGAAAAATTATGCAATAGCTGTATGCACTGGATAGACAAAGACGGTGGCTATTTTTGTCCCTGGAGGAGCTTGCACTATTGGACATCGAAGTCCCTGAGTGCTAGGCAAGGGTAGGGATCAATCATTTAATCAAGAAGTTCAATGCTGAGATCATTAGCTTCCCCCAGGACAGATTTCCATTGTGAATAAGAGCTGCCAAAATTTGGTTATTATGGACACAAGCATGCATCTGAGCTCAAGTGAGAGACCATTCACACCTTGTCAGGCTGACCCATCGCTCCTCATGGAGGTTGCACATGAAAGGGAAATAAAACTCCATCCTACATCAGTTGTGCACAGAGCCTTATCCCAGGTGTTTTAGCAGTCCCAAGGTGGGGGACCCTGTGTTTTTATTTCAAAGCAACTCTTTATCTGCACAACCTGCCAGTGGCAGAAAACAGCCTAAAAGCACCCTGAGTCCCAGCAGGAGGTGGAGACCAGAGCACGAGGCTGGCTAGATGCTCCCACCAACAGTCAGCCTCCTCCTGGCGCCTCAGCACCAGTATCTCCTTGCCAAAAGCATGGGGACCACCTTGGTTTAGCCTCTGCCCCAGACCACCATCAAAGGGATGTTTTATGAAATCAAGAGGCAGAGCCTCTAAAGCCAGGGGCAGAGGGGGAAGTGTGGCACTCACTGCCACTGACAATGAAGCCTAATTTGTCACACTTGGTTCAGCTAACAGCAGGCTGTTGAGTGAACTAACGAAGCTTCTCTCCCTCTGCATCCCCTGTCCACAGCTCACCCCTCCAGATCCCATCTGCCCTCCCTGCTGGGCTGGGGGGACCAGTGCCACTGCTCCACCACTGCTCTGCGCATTGGGGTTCGCCAGCCAGGACATGGGCATGGCTTGGCTGGCTGCTGCCAAGCACAACACTTAATAACCAAACTCCTCTTGCTTTTGCTTTGGGAAAAGCACTCCACTAAGTCAATCTTGCTTGTAGGAACACAGTTGCCTTGAAGACTTCTACCCTTCTTTAATGTAGTTGGCCAATGGGTGCAGCACAATACAATGAGATTAGTTTCCCTAAACAAGTAGAACAACAATTTCTTTGATTACTTAAACACAGCAATTTTGAAAGGGCATGTACTCATATAAGACACCTGACATGATTTAAAAAAAAGAAAAAAGAAAAAAAAAGCGCCTCTTTCCTGTGGCCAGGTTTCAGGCACCTTTTCCACGGTCTCCTCCAAATCTCTGCTCCCCTTTTTAAAAGCTACATGCCCTGGACCTAAGCCTGTGCAACAGTGGGAGGGACACAGCCTTCTACCTTCTTCAGGTTTTCATACAACCAGTCACCAGCACAAGACTGGACGCTCCTGGTCCTGACCCCTGTTCACAACCAATGCCATGAGTTTCCAGGCGTGGTCCAGCTCTGGCAAGACCAAACTGGGTGGAAATCAGCAAATTGGTATTGCTGTATTAGCAAAACACAGCCTTTAAAAAACAAAACAATGGTTTAAGTCTAAAGGTGAGCTTTCAGAGCATGATGAGACTCTGGTGGGAAAGCTCTGAAAAAGAGTTAAGCCTATGAATCTTATCTTCAAACACTCTACTCACCTTGGAAGAGACCACGTATTCAGGGCCAATACTGGCCGTACCCTGGAAAGTTAATTTAATACTCATTTCTAAATGGCATTGCAAATATCATTTGAAGGGCATAGCACTGTCTGTCTGTGTCTTGCTACAAGCAAACACTGATGGGCTGGCTAATTATTCAGATGCTTGGGGAAAAAAAGAAGAAAAATGTAATTTACAGTATATTTAAAACCCACCCTCTTGCCAATTCAAGTCTGCTCCGACTTCAGTGAGAGCAATCGGAGAGAGCTACGAACAATGCCAACATGTTCTTCAAAGCTTTCCTTCTCCACAGCCTGCACAATTTGCTCCGATAACAACAAAATCACCCATCAGCCAGAACAAGAAACAGAATCACTAAAGCAGCATCCCTTTATCAGCACTGTTTTTAAGTTTATCTCCATGTTTTGCTGTCTCTCCATATGGCAGCTTCTTTAATAAAGGGAATGTCTTCAAAAGCTTGAGATAATGAGCAATGAAATTAGTAAATGAAACAAATCTTGCACTAATGAGGAGAGAAGCAAGATTGGGAATGGGAACTACATGTTCTCTCCTTGCTTACACTGAGTTTGACCAAGAGCCTTTATACACTGCCTGAAAATCAGTTGATTTTCTCCGGTGAATCCCAGTGAAAAGACAAGCAGTTACAGCTTTTTTTTTTTTTCTTTTTAAATAAACAAAACTAGGTCTCTTCTGCAATGTCAGGTCCAGTTGCCTCTGACAGCAGCTCATCCCTGGCAATGTGGAAGGGGATCTGCTCACCAGGCACTTCCCTGAAGACAACACCACATCTGGCTGTATGACCGCTGCTGGAAACCAGACAGCAGCGAGCTCCATCAGGAGCACAGGGCTCTCGATTAGGGAGGTCAAGGATCAGGTCAAAGGAGATAGGACCCCAAATTAGGAAACAGAGAACCATCACTAGAAGAAGAAGTCCCAAGAAAGGTTTTCTCTCTCCTCCCTCTTTACAAGGCACCAGAAAATCACCGTTTGCCTCCCTGCAGTAGCACATAACAGACCCAACATGGTGGTTATGCAAGCAGAAGAAAGCTGCCACTGATTTTAATGAAAGTTACACCTTAGGCCTGTCTTTTCTGATCACACAGGTGTGATGTACAGCTGCCTTCTGTGATGCCAAGATGTCATTTTTAGTAGCCAAATAAAAGATCCCTGTGAAGATAGAGTGACAAAAAACAAGTAGGACATGATCAAAGAAAGACCTTTTTTCCTCTCTTCCTTTCTGCAGGGAGAGCAAACACTTCCATTAATCAATACAACTCTTTTGCACTTGTCAATATGGCAAAAATCAGACACTTGGGGAAACAGGAAAAGATGACAACAGCAGCAGCAAGGAGGAGAAACAGCCACCTTTTTTAGCAGGTCACATCAGCCCCCAGCTAAGCTGCAGCAGCTTCTTCATGTTAACCTATTCCTCCAGTCTTTTCTACCCACAAAAAAGGCTAACCCTCCCCTTGCTGGATCCAGAGGATGCTCTAACAGCTGGGAAAGCAATATGCCCAAGAAAAGTGCATCAGACAGACACCAGTGAATGAGCATGGGATGACACACTGGTCCCAAGGGTCACAGACCTGCAGATACCCTGGTAAGCAAGGATAAACCAACAGAGGACTAGGATATGAAGTCCCTACACTCCTCTTCAAACCCCAAAAGCCCCATCTCAAGGCACAGCTTTGGAGGGTTTTTATTTATTTCCTTCTGGCAGTGGAGGTGCTCAGCGCTGCTCCCCACAACTCATTCAATGGAGAAAAGAGGTGTGTGGGGAAGCCTGTGCACGAGGGGTACTCCAGGTAATTCCTTAAGTCACTATCCCAAAGTGAAGTTATCCACAAAAAAACATTTCTGCCTGCTCATATAATGCTCTTTTCTCCCACAAAGCTAGAAGAGCTTGACTTGAAAGGAACAGCTATTTCCATGTGATGGTTAAGAACACCACCGACGTCGCAGCATGGCCATCTGCATTACAGCATTTTCCTTTTCTGTTTCAAACAAGACACCAGCCTTTTACTTGCCCTGTTGCTGCCCCTTAATTTAATCTCATTCAGTTTGTTGAGCTGCCAGTCAGTGTGCTGTAACATGGATGATCCAATGCTGCTGTGAAAATTTCAATCAATAGCTCTTTCATTCAAGTGGGGACCATGATCCACAAGCCTAACCGCAATCTCGGTTTCGAGATTAGCCATCAAGTGGGAGACAGGGAAATCACAGCTCACCATTCTGCAGCAAACTCCAGGCAGAAAATCAAAGCAGCAGCTTTGGCATCTTAGAGAACACAAGACTTTGGTTCACGGGAACAAGTGAATGAAGAATGCCCAAGTCACCCATCAGCTAGGCTAAAGGACAGCCGGAGCCAGTTCTGCTCTCACATGTACGTGTGCAGTTCACCCTGACACCCAAATGCATCTCAAATTTTTTCTCCGAAATTATTCAGACCTCTCTTCTTCCCATCAACAAACTGCCAGAAAGCCTAAGGCAGCAGCAAAGGGCAAAACTTCAACAGAGGCAGCAAAACAGCACCAAAGTAGGCAGCTGCTGAGGGTAAGGGAGTAGCTTGAGCACATCTCGCCTGTCGCAGTGCTGCTTCCATCAGACAGGCTCAGCATCACGGTGTTGAAGAGTCTGGAGAGCCCTTGTTGAAATGGCTGACTGAGAACCTGCCTTCTTTGAACATCTCCATGATATCAGCAGCTATCCTGAGAAGCTGAGACGCTCACCGTGGGGCAACTCAATCCTGTGAAGTCAGCAGAGGGGACTATGGAGCAATAGTCCATCTTTACTGCAGGAAAAGAAACCATCCCTGAACCACTTCATATTATTGTCCTGTTTATTGATTAGCCACAATATTTGCAGAGATTGCAGTGAAGCAGGATAGGATTTATTGCCCAATGCCATAAATCAGGGCACTGAGGCAATGGAGCGGCAGATCTACCCCTGCAAGCCTCCTACATACACTGCATGCTGCCCAGGGGAGGGAGGAAAGGCATTACACTGGGACAGCAGTACCTAAACAGAGATCTGCAGGTCAGTCTTGGGCAGAAGCATGGAGAAAACATCATTTATACACTAGTACCACCCACCCAAGGTGGCTTGCTCTCTGCAGAGATGGAAAGCAGATCTTCATTGTGTAGTCAAAGAAAGCTGCCCTGGGAATCCTCCACTTTGAGGTTACATTTATCCTCCTAGGCACAGAAACTGAAGTGAAACAGCTGGAAAAGCAGCAAGAGGGAAATTCAGCCTGGGTTAACCAGCCCCAGAAGTTCAACCCACCTAGCACAGAGAAGCACAGATCTCTTCCAAACCCTGCCTTCCTGCCCCGATCTCCGTTCCAGTGGGGAGCACATCCCACTGGGCCTCAGCACGCAGGCCTTTCCCACCTGCATCATCCCTGCTACCCCTGCCAGGGAAGCAGCCAAGCACTCCTTCTACTATGCAGCTTGTCGCACTATGCAGAGTCCATGAATTAAATAGTCTTTTTCTGCAGGTAGTCTCCAGAGATGCTCTGCAATGCTATAGAGCCCACAGATTCCATAGGTACGCAACCCTTACAAGTATATTTTTGTGCAACAACCCAGTTGGTTTGAGCCCCAGCAGATGTGAAACTCACCTCACCATGAGCAGTTTGAGGACAGACCTCATACCCTAGTCTCAAATGTTAACAGGAGTTTGAGCCAAAGCAGATGCAGATGTAACAGAGAAACTGCAGGAAAACCCATGCCCTTTCAGGAGCAAAGGGCCACAGAGTTCTCAATCTCAGAGCTCCAAAAACATGATGGTCAGAGCTAAATACCTTCCACAAAATAAAGAGAGAACTTATAAAAATTATCCAGACTCATTTCTGCTCAAATGCAAATTCTCTATTTTACTGAGGGGTCCCCCAGGTAAAGCTGCCCCTAGAGCCAGGCTCCTCTTGCTGCATTGTGGTGGAATATCTTGCTTTCTCTCTCAGATAGCGATCTGGAAACGTTGCCTATAAAGATCAAGTCACAGGCTGCTTGTGCTCCCCTGAGCCTCCTCTTCTCCAAACTAAACAAACCCAGTTCCCTCAGCCACTCCTCATAAGGCTTGTTCTCCAGGCCCTTCACCAACTTCATTGCTCTTCTCTGGACACGCTCCAGCACCTTAATAACCTTCTTGTAGTGAGGGACCCAAAACTGAACACAGGATTCGAGGTGCGGCCTCACCAGTGCCAAGTACAGGGACGGATCACTTCCCTACTCCTGCTGGTCACACTATTCCTGAAACAAGCCAGGATGCTGTTGGCCTTCTTGGCCACCTGGGCACACTGCTGGCTCACGTTCAGCCGGCCATCAACCAGCACCTCCAGGTCCTTTTCTGCCAGGCAGCTTTCCAACCACTCTTCCCCAAGCCTGTAGCTTTGCATGGGGTTGTGGTGACCAAAGTGCAGGACCCGGCACTTGGCCTTGTTGAACCTCATAGAGTTTGCCTCAGCCCATCAATCCAGCCTGTCCAGATCCCTCTGCAGAGCCTTCCTGCCCTCGAGCAGATCGACACTCCCGCCCAGCTTGGTGTCATCTGCGAACTTACTGAGGGTGCACTCAATCAATATGTCAATAAAGACATTAAACAACGCTGGATACTTACCATCTCTGCCCAGAAGGATGCAGGGATAAGAGTCTGATTGGAGAGATGGAGAGTTTGGGAAGCATCTTGTAGTACTTGGATACTGCCGAAATTTAGCTTACTTGGATGCACATAGACAACTGGTCCTTCTCCGATGCTCACTAAATGGATTTTCTTCTCCAGGAAGCAGGTAGGAAAGATTAAAAAAAAACAGGGAAAGTTTAAAAAGATTAGACAGCTGTAAGGGGACTCCTAGAATGGGGGATAATTATGGCTGTTTGAAGTTTTCAGTGTTGTAACACTGATGCAGAAGGCCTGAAGGAAGCGTGGGATCTAGAGCGATCCCATCTGAAAGCAACAAGCTCCTAGCATCAGGGGATAAAGAAACCCAGTTTCCCATGCTTGCTTTTTCACACCTCCTCCACACTGTTAGCTTTTCCTTCTCTACCCTGTGCCTGCTACCATGCCTTTTACTGCTCAGTCTTGCCTCAAACTGCCCTCCCTGAATTCTGCTGCTGCACAGACACACTTGGACAGTAACTTCTTTAACATCCCCAAAGCTACACCTGTGAAAACCATCACAAGTCAGCAGCAGCGCAGGCTCTTCAGAGTAGAGATCATGTAACTTAGCTGCCTCTGATTTGTGCTTATGTGTATACCTAGTTTTATATGAATAACAGTCATTAATAATTAATTACATCATTCAAGCAGTATTTTTTTCTTTTGGCAGTCTGAGACCCAAAAGTTTTGTTCTTGCAGAACTGGCACAGACTATTGGAGGAGGAATGCAGATCCCTTTGCTAAACCACCTTCTCACATCATTAAAAACAATGAGAATTTACCCAGTCTGTCTGGATTTCACTGGTTCCAAGCACCCCAACTCTTAAACAGGATTTGAATGCATAGAACTCCCAACACTGACAAGCTGCTGTATGATTCACTGGAGGGCATGGAGTACGATTTAACCACAAAAGAAAACAGCCTCCATGATGTAAAACCTTTAACGATGTCTGACTCAATGAAATGGCATTGACAGCTGTCAGAATCACTAGTCCAACTCAGCCAGAAGGAACAGCATCCAGAAATGCTCATCCCTTGACAGGACACTAGTGTGTGCAAGTAAGAGCCAAAAATCATGTACCAAGGCTGGTACCTCAAAAATAAGGAACTGAAGCCATACATGATGATGGATCTTTTATTCCTCTGCAAGAAGGGAGGCATGGAGAGCTGCAGTCTGGGTGATGCTGCCCAAAGCTCCTGGGAGGAAGGAGCTGGAGGGAAGAGCTGTGCCTCACCAGCTGGTTTGGCCTCCAGGTGACAGCAATGCAGAAGCAGCAAAGGCAGGGCAGAACCCTTTGGAGATGGGCCAGAATAACATCTGGAGGATGCCCAGGATAGCTAGCTTCAATTAGAGTGTGTATTAACACAACATATCCTCGCCAAGGAAAGGACTTCTAAAAAACCCACCCTTCATCTACAGTCTTCTTAAAAAGGACAAGAAAAAACCCATTCAACAGTGTTACAGGCAATGTGACACATGGGGAAAGGCAGTAAAAGGAGACGGAAACTTTGCCATCAGTAATATTGCCACACATACAATGCCCCCACTAGCACTGCTGGCTTTGTTGATAGGTATGTAATGTCATATTTGATCATTTAGGAATGAAGAGCATCCGTCCCTGGCAGACAGCTGTGTTTTAAGTGACCACTTATTCTGATAGCAGCCAGCTGCCAAATCCCCTGCCCGTGTTACACAAGGCTGCCTTGCCACCGGTAATCCCAGGCTTGGGTTTTATCAGTTCTTTAACAGAGGAGATTACATATACCAAATTGAAGCTGGCATGCAGTCATCAGCAAACAAAATACCAGGCAACAGACCCATAGAGGGTCTCTACACAACCTGGATGAAAGATCTGTATGATATTTCACTTAACTCTGTAAAGACTTGGTATTAATATGAGATGGCATAACCTAAGACAACAAGAACAAGCTTATATTTTGGTTTACTGGAATACATTGCAGCAATTCCCCTAAGGTCAGATTTGCATCATATGATCCATATGGGTGGTATTTGCCACTAGTGCAGGATGTACAAGATGATGATTAGTGGTTCTGCTAGCTCAGAAAGCTCTGGACCAGGGAGAGACTGAAACAACACCCAAACTATAGGGCAGTCCTATAAAAAAAATCAAAGAATCTCACCTGACAGCCAGAAAACTCACATCTGTGCTGTCAATATACTCAGTGAGGTTTGAGGTTTCCAACAGCACTCGCTGGGTGCTAGCAGCAACCAAGCATAAACGCTGCATGTTAAAGATCAACTTAATAGGTGCACACACTCGCTCAATCTCATGCTCATCATTTCTTTAGGGACAGCTAGGATTCTCCAGCTGAAATGCTCACCCTTTGGGCAAAAAAATCAACATATTCAACTCCAAATAAAAAAGATTAAGGTAAAGTTTAAACTATAAATTGTTAGCCCAAGGGTCAAAGCCTTGCAAGAACACTGTAGTTAAACAAGCTAACAGTTAAACCTAGGTTATTGTAGAGGGAAGAAACCCTCCTTTTAATGGAGGCATGCCTTATATTTATGAGCAACTGTTTTGTCAAACTTCAGACTTCCCTGCAAAGCCTGCATTGCCTGGCCTTACTGTTGACTGGTTTACGTGCACATCCACAGAGGCCTGGGTTGAGACACTCAGTGGCATCCAGGGGATTTAGCAGCATCATTTCCATTCACTTTAATGAAAGTTTAAATCCTTTAGACTGCTTTCAAAACATCAGCCTTCCTTTCCGTTACAGCAAGCTTAAGGCCCCCAGCAATCCTCTGACATCCTCTTCCATGCTCAGAGAAATGACAAGATATTTTAAAATAGCTGCTTCAAAAGTTAATATTTTAAATTAAAGTTTAATTAACTAAATTTGTTCTAGATTTCAGCTAGATGAAGCCAGGACACTACGTACAACATTCTCTTGCCTCCACTTTGTTGTCCTTGCTGCTGTTGTGTATGCCTGACTGCAACCAATGTCTTGTGGGAGGCTTCAGTGCAGGAATGCTTTGCCTCATCTATTTCCAAGCTTGGTAGGAAAAAAAAAAAAAGTCTCTGTGCTCCAGATGCAAGCAGTGTGGAGACTCATGGGTCTTTGGTCAGGGCTTTCTACAAAGAGGTATGACGCATATTTCTCTGATGTGATGGGCCTGACATTCAGCATGTTTTCTTACATAGCACTTGCTTTAGCAGGATTTGGGGATGCCCCTGTGTGCTCCTGAACAAAAGTCCTAATGAAGGACTGCTAATGAAGCAGCAGTTGCTGTTCATCTAATAACGCAGCAGAGGATGAGACCCAGGGATTCTGCTGGGTTTCAGACTGGGCTTGTTATCCCGTCTCACGTATCTGTAATTATCACCTGCCTAAGAGGATGCCATCTTTCCTCTTCTCTAGGCATTAGCTGTTCCTTATGCCATGAATCTCTTTCCTTATCCACACGCAGTCATATATTGCAAGTTCTTGTCTTCCCAGAAAAGATCCCTGGAACTACCAACCCAGACTGTACAATTTATGCCCCACCAAGACGAGTCTCACAAAGACATATATGCTCTAGCACTCACCAGTGGGGATTCTTCACTCCCAAATACCACGACGTGAGCAACAGTGTCATGCTCTCCTGTCACCTGGACTTCCAGTATAAACGGGACCTCCACTGAGCTGTGAGGCTCGATGATCCCACATGGCACGGGGCTGGAGTACCACACAGCAGCATCCTCTGTGTGTTCCTATAAGGGACAGAATCAAACCCAACTTCAGAGTGACCTTTGAGAAAACTTTAAACTGCTTGACAGCTACCACAACAGCAATTAAACACATTTGAAGAAATCCCTAGGACAAAGCAGAAAGGCACAAAAGCCTCCTTGCAACAGCTTTTCATGACCCTCTAAGTTATCCTGCATAAAAGCATCCCAAAGACTAGAATATAATCTGCTTCCTAAAAAGTTTAAACTGTTCTTAAAGTTTATATTCAGCTAGGTTCCTATTCTCAGCAAACCTTCAGGTGAGAATAGAAATCTACCTGAATATAAACCAACAAGGTCTTATCAGGATTTTTTTTTTTTTCCTAATAAACCCCTTGATAACATTGGAGGGCAGGAGGTGGATGCAATGCCAAACCTGAGGAAGAACCCCGTAGCAGCCTGGAAGATCACTGTTGTTCACAAGGGTCAGCATCTGCTGATAGGGGAATTTTAAAAAGCACCGTCCAAACGTCACGACAGGATTGAGCACTTGCAGTGGAGGAACTATGCATCTAGGCAAAGAGATGACCGAAAGGGAGTTAGAGATAGCGAGAGAATGTAGAATTTGTTTACTCCTCAAGTAGCGTGAAATGGAGTATAACACATTCATCACTGTCACATAGACACTTAATACCCCTACAGCAATAAATTGCCTTCAACTTCTTTTTATTCACTTTTATTCAATAACCTCTTGTAAAGGAGGGGCAAACCCTGAGTCTTGGCATCGCAGAGGCTGCCAAGTGCTCAGGCAGAGCACAGTGCTCTGTCCCAGAGCTGTCAGATGGGCACCTTTGCCCCAGGAGGCTTACAAGAACCCTCCCAATGGCCCCAGCAAGGTGTGAGCTCTGGGTGAGCCTTCCTACCAAGGACCAGTGCTCATCAAGGCTCAGCAACACAAGACTCCAATGTCTCAGTAAAAATGACTCCCTCCTCTCCCACACTGCTGTTGCTCTGCCCGAAAACTCAGCCACTTGTCCCAGTGATGGAGGGCACAAGCCACCACTTGCCTTACGCAGTGGCTGATCACCCTTTCCCCACTTCTACCTTGGTCCTTCACCCCATGGGTCCATACACTGTCTGTTCCCATTTGCTCTTTTTTTACAAAATTGCAGCCCAGGAATTGACTGGACGACTTTGCCTAGGAGAGGGAAACTGCACCTCTCTTGTAATTAAAACTGACACCCACTGCAGCACAACAGGATTGAATCTGGCTACAGAAAGAACAACTTTTGGCTTAAGTCTTAGAACATTAATGGTCAAAAGAACCAGAGGAAAGCAGAGAAACCTGAGCTCACCTTCCACATCAAGGACTGCTTTTCCCTTCATAAGATCTTGCCTTTATTTTTCCCTCGCCAGTCCTGCCATAAGCCCCTTCTCCATTTACACGCGCCTTCATTAACTGAATGAGACACCAGCTTTCAGCAGGCTGCTCACTGCGTCCCAAATGAACATTGCATTTTGGTTGCAACCCAGCACAAATCCCCCACTTGCAGGAAGAAGGAGAGGCAGCCCTTTGGAAATTTGTTATAGCTCAAGCACCAAAAAACAGACCAATAATGAATATAATTACTGTTCCCTTTAGAAAAAGCCTCAGGGCCACGCCTGTCCATTGAGCAGAGGTGCTTCTCAACATGAGCTGCTTTCACAGCACTGCTGTTCTCATATCTAGCTGGGCAGAACTAGCTCATTAAGCAACAGATCTTGTTTGGAGCTGGAGCCAGCAAACCACATTCAGGGCAGCATGCTTGTGGTGGGTACATGAGGAGAGGCAATGAGTTGCAAGGAAAGAGCTGATACCTGGCAGTGAGAAGTAAGGCCAACACCTCCTTGCCAACACCATCCACATCCACCACCAGTGCCAGCTCATACCTCTTCACAGTGTTGGAACACAGGGTGACCTGGGGGAAGAGAAGAGCATCAAATACTTCATCACTCCCAAAAGCCATTGCCCATGTGTGGTGTCCTCCAGTTCTCGTTCCACGATAAGGAAAGGGAGGATTTTGCCCTAATTCTTCCACTGGTCCATGTATAAAGCACAGTCTCTGGGAGTAATAAAAGTTTGCTGACATCTGCTTTGTTAGATACACCATGCAGTTATCAAGGCGTATGTAAACTACATGAAAGCACAATTAGTCTAATGCTCTATTTATGGAATCCATTTTTAATCTTGACTACAATAGCATAAATCCAGAGGAAATCTGTTGACTTGAACACGACAAGTTCAGCTTTGCAGTGGGAAGCTGAGGGCAAAACATGGCCTAGCAGATGCTGTGCAGTTCATGGCTGCCAGAGCTTTTACAGTCCCCACCAGAGATCGCTGCAGTGAATACAGCTCCTCCTGCTCAACAGGAGAGGAGAAATAAGATCAGGAATAAAAGCAAACTGTTTTATACAATGACATCTCTTTTTAACAGCTACCTTCTGTCCTCATCCCTCCTCTGCCCACTTTAAATCAAAGGAATTGCTCTAAGCAGCTCTCAAAAACACACAAATGGCTTCTGTACTTGACAAGACCTTCAGCTTATGATGTTGGAAACAAAACACTGCTCCTTCAAAAGTGTCCCAGAGTAACCCAGCCAACAAGCCTAACACTAATGCATATATCTTATTCGCATTATACTCGCAGTGCTAAAGCCCTCTCATACATCAGTGAAGCTTCAGCTCCACCTGCTGAAGGACATATGGCTGGACTCTTCTCATACCTGGATATCCATGAATCCCTGGGAGCGGATGGTCCCTCTGCAGGGCGTTATGGTAAATTCAGTTGGCTCGACATGACCCTGGCCTCCCTTTCTCCAGGATGGGCAAGAGTTGCCTGACATCTGAACAAAACTGGTAATGCTGGGCTCTCCTGAGCCATCCCCAGGAACCCGAAGGTTGAAAGTCATGGGCACCAAGGAGGTGTTAGTGAGACGACATGACAAGGTGTGAGGAAAGCCTAGGAAAATGACACAAATATGAATTTACGCACCAATTATTCCATGATTCCTGGTGTGAATATCCTTTTGATGATAAAACTGTACTTGGAGTTTAGTTCTTTTCAATCTGAATTACAGCTAATTGAGAAGCTAAGGAAGGAATTAATTGTCACTTAAGTTCCCTTTTATGCTGATCACAGAGATTGCTTCCTTGGCAATGCCCACTCTTAAAGATGCTGAACACCAGAAGCTTTTCTCTCTAACTGAGGAGCTTTCTCACATGCCCCCAAACCAGCACCAATTATTTTTCACTTATGAATGTGCACCCCAACAGACTGTTTATTCTGAAAATTCAATCCATAAAATTCCCTGTTAACTCCGTGAACACTCCCACAGTTTTCAATATCTAAAAGTGTATTGTCATCAAGGAGAAACTACAGTAAAAGAAGGGATGGATGAAATTGGGTACTACAGCACTATGCAAAGCACTCCAATACAGTTTCTTTAGGCAGGATCCTTAAGGCTTCTCCTGTTTTGAAGCAACCAGCTTGAGCACGTAATAATTTGCAGCCCATTTCACAGGAGGCAAGCCTGATGCTTGCTTAGAAATTAGCAGCAACAGTGTCTCACCTTACCTAACAAATGAGGATATCACACTCATGCTGCACACTGGCTTTGATTACTGCCTGCAAAGGTTTACATCACTTTAGCTTTGATACTAGCTTTCCATTATGCACCAGTGATACAACCACACCTAGTGGGGATGTTCTGCAGAGACAGGACATCAGCCCACAACCTGCTCTGGAGTGGACACCTGGCTTGGCTGGCCAGCTCTGCAAGAAGGAGACATCACCCATGGCCTACTTACCAAGCATTATTTGAATACAGATGGGGAGGAAAACCAACTGCAGACACAGCAAGTAGTTTCTCCATGCCCATCAACAGCAACTACTGCTCACCTCCAGCAAACACTCCAGCAGGGAGGCAGGAGGTACACAAAGAGGAGAACCACAGGTTTCATGATCCCAAATGAAACCAAAGTCTCCAGATGCAGACAACTGTTAGCAGCATAGATAAAAGAAGCAAAAACACAATAGCTGCCTTCAGCTGAAAAGGCCTTATTAATGAAATCAGATTGAGTAGGATGGATCTCCTATTGCATAACCATATTTCTGCCTGGTGCATTTCTTGTTGTTTTATTTATTTAAAAGGAAACAAAGAAGTGACAGAGTAGTGATGTAGGGAGGGGAGGAAGAGGCTCAGGAAAGGTAATGAGTTTTCTTAAGTCCAGAACAGCATCAAAACACAGAGCCATCCTGGGCGCAGAATGATAATGGCCCTTCAATCAATCCACAATTGATTTCACATTTAAACTTTTGATCATCTCAGTAAAAAGCCTTTTGTGAGATGAAGAACCAGAATCTACATTTCAATAGAGATGCTCTGGATGCTGCTCAGCCACTGACTCTGTCAGCAGAGCTGGGTTTTTGGTGGGGAAAGAAAGGAGCCCACATCTCTGAGGACATCAGTGCCTGATGCAGAGCCATTCCTTGGGCATATTACCTTTCAGGTGATAATGAGGTGCCCTCACAGCAATAATTAACATCTCACACTAAAGGTCGGGTGGGTATTGCCTTGCAATAGGAACATATACCAAGAGCAGCTACAGGCTAGTACATGGCTTAAACTCCCTTCTCCTGCAGTCCCATCCCCTGGGCCCTTCTGGGACAAGGACTTTCACAGTCACTCTACTGCCAAGGATTGGGGGGTTGGGGCTAAACAGACTATGAGGGACACCAGAAAATGGTGACTTTCTATTCCTTTGGTCTTATTTGATCTCATGATAGCAAATACTGCCTAAGCAGCCAGCAGCCCTGATTTTAACACCCTGAAGGCTGCTATGGAAGAACACAAGTGACAGATGCTCTTATGTTAAAGTGCTCCATTTTGGTAACGCACAGACCTCTCAACCTGTGGTCCAAGCTCAGGGCACACTCACCAAAGGAGATGTCACCAAAGTGCAGGGAAGGTACATTGAAATGGAAAGTCGGTCCAATGACACAGCCCCTGTGAGGACAAAGACAGGCAGAGCAGGCATTGGCTTGGTTAAAGACAATTGCAAAGCATTCAGCTTTCGTTACCGCTCAGAACAATTATTGCTGGTCTCAGAACCACGGTGGGTTTCAAATCAAGCCGTCACCCTTGTGCTCCATGGCACAGCATCCATGTGGACAGGAGGCAGCCAAAGCAAAGTGGTCAGCAGCTGATAGCTGATGATGTGGATATGTCAGGCAAGGTATGCCCCCAAGTTGCTGCTGGCCCGATCAAGGACCCTGAACAAGTGATGTCTCTGTGCCTCTGTTTCCCCACCTGTAATGTGGGGAAAATGGAGACAGAGGTGTCCACACAGAAGGGGACTCATTGCTACTAGCCTTTCCAGGTACAGGTTTCCTGCTTTGGTATTTCTTAGCTGGAATTGGTGTTTCCATGGAGTATATGAACATCTTTCTCAGAAGACCTTGATCCATACAACATTATGCATACAGGATTTTGAGGCATGAATCCAGCAGAGCCTCAAACATCCATTGAGAAGAGCAGCAACAGTTCTACACAAAGGACACTTGAATCTTGGAGGAAAGCATCAGCTTGTCCCCAGCACAACAGCTGACACATCTAAGAGCAACAGACATCTTAAACTGCTGAACATGGGTGTCCTGAACCCACCACACCACCTCACCCATCCTTAAATTCAGCAGCCAGGCTCCAAACTCCAAAGCTCACCAACATCAACCGAAATCAGCACTTGGAGCTGCATAATATTCATTAATTTATTTCATGGTTGATACCAATCAACGCCAGCTCTGCCTCTTAGTTAAAAAAAACAAGGACCACAGAGAATGGTGCCTTCTAGTTTTATTCATAGGACTGCCAACTGGGTCTGTTCTGCACATGAATAGACCCCAGCATTCCATAGAAGGGACCTGTGTTCATCCGTGGTGTCGCATTTCCAGTATCCCTTTCTAAACAGCAAGGAAACAAGCATTCAGGACCTTGTAAGGTTGGTTTCCAAGTAAAGAATAATCACCTATAGTTTGGGCATCTTCTGATTGCATAGTCAAAAAGCACTCAAAAACTGACTTTGAGGAGTTTCAATCCAATGCTAATTCTTGATTCTTGGAGCTGAATCAGTTCCTGAGAATAACACAGGCAGCAAATCCCTGCTGCTGATGAAGTTCCCTCTCCAAGGACCTCACATAATCACACCTAACCTCCCAAGCCCTAACAGCTTACTTTGGATGGAGCAAAGGGAGCAGACATGCTTTCTGTCACACCACTTGCCAGGACATGATGGAAAACTACCTCCAAACCAACCAAGACTGGGGATCACACTGGAAAACTGCCAAGAATGTGCCTTGCCAGGCAAGTGGGGAAATGACTGCCATTTCTACTGAGTGCACCGTATCTGTGCTCAAGTAAGTTAAACCTTAATGCCTGCCTAGAAGGCTCAGGCAAGGAGCCAACCCAGAGCTCTGTGCACCACAGCTGATAATAGTACAGCTTGCAAGAAAATGGGGGAAAAGGCAGTGGGTTTGGCAACAACTGTGTTTTACAGTAGCATTAAATAATGCATTTGTGAAGGGAGATCAGGGTCCTTGCAGAGCAGGAAGGATAACACAAGGTGGGAGAGGGACCACTTGAACGCTCATCCCCATTCCTTCCTTTGCAGCCCAGTGTCCCACCAGCCAGCTTGCCTCCATTCAAAAGAACTGGGAGTTTTTCTCTATGGAGGACTAAATCCAGTGTTCAAAACCTCCCAAAGAGGCTCAGCTTGACATGATGGGTGGACATGCTGAAGGAGTTTGAAAAAAACAGAGCTTGAGTTATGGGACTGGAGAATGAGAGATAAGGGCTGGATAGGGATCCTTGAAAAAGGCAAAATCAAGGAGGCAGATGCCATCTCAGGGAGGAGTGGACTGCAATGGGAATTACTGCTGAGGGACAGCTGTATGGGAGCAGGTGGGGATGCTGGGCTATCATCAGATGGGCTGCATAGGAGCCACCATCCAGGAAGGAGGAGTACAAGGATGGGGAAGAAATAAATAAAAAAGGACCAGCAATACTCTTTCACTGAGATAGAAGATAGAAGGTCTGCACTGAGCCCAGGGTGGTGCTGGCAGAACAGAGCAGAGAGTGGTCACAGAAAAGGGGAGGACGTGCTGGGCACTGGGAGCCAGGGCATCAGTGGGGAAAAAGGACCATTTTATTTGGCTGTGGGGAAGCCAAAAGACAGTTACCCTGCTGACAGCTGTTTCCTTCCCTAGGAGCAAAGCCACTGCAGGGCAGAGGCAGTGGGCACTATCCAAGCAACAGTGTATTCTACCTGTGATAACTGCATCTTTACAAGCAAAACCTGCCCTTGCTCAAGGAGAAAGCTGCTTATGCAATAACATCCCATGACCAATTTCAGGGAGGGACAGAGGAGAATAAATTATTTGATTGTGAAATGTTCCCTCTTGATTTCCAAAAAAAGCAGCACTTTCCCTCCAAACACAAAGCCAACTTAATTGTTTCTGTACTGAGGTCAACAGACCTACTCACCACTCTCCTCTTTGCAAAGTAATAACCTTGCTGTTCTTTTTTATCCATTTCCCTTACCTTATTGGTAAAAATCAACTGCAGCTTCCTTTCATTTCTTTACTACCTTGATCTAGTGCCTCCCAACAGCAGCAGCCCAGGATGCTGGCTGCCAAGGAGGCACAGCCAGCCCCAAAGCTCCAGAGCACCCAGCATCAGCTTTCCTGCTTACACCACCTTATCTCACCAGCTCATGATTAAGACTAGCCGGGACAAGTTCACATGATGCTGTGGTCCTGAGAAGTGAGCTTTGCCTCCCCTATCACTAGTTTTTTTTTGTTCCCCTTCTCCCCTTTGCTCAGGTTGCAATGCCACCAGCCCATGGGATGATGACAGTACTTGCTGCAGAGCTCCCCGTTTCCCTCATCAGCACTTTTCTGGCTGCAGAAAGGAGGTACCATAGCATTTACTGCACAAGAGCCAGGAGGACAGCTTGTCCTAACACATTCACATGAGAGATGATGTTGACGCTGCTGCTACCCATTTTGTATGGATTATTAACAGAGGATTTTAAAAGCACTGTTTCTGGCAGCAGATTCATTCAGGCTGGCCCATCTTCAAAGACCTGTTGGCCTTGCTGCCTGTTTAGGTGGGACATCCCGCACCATCTACTGCCCAAAGCTGATACCATCACACCGTCTGCCATGGCCCAAGGCTGAATGACCTATCTGTAGGAAGGAGTCACTCCAGCCTCTGTGCATCCAATACTGGGCAGCAGGCATCTCCCCACCTTTCCTGCACAGCCTCCAGTCAAACTTTTCTCCAGCATGGGTAGCCACTTAAAGCGTTCACACAGACATGTCAAAGGGTCACAGAAGGAATGTTGCTGCTGCCAAATTCTGTGTAAACAGTGTCCTGGAAAGTCACAGAGCCATCCTGGCTCAACCATGAAGGCAAAGCTGCTTCCCAGAGGAACCCAAGACTTTGAAAGTTAAATTGGGTATTGAGACCATAGGAGGCATGGTCATAGGTGGCCAGCAGGCCAAGGGAGGTGATCTGCACCTCTACTCTGTTCTGGTGAGACCCCACCTGGAGCACTGCATTCAGCTCTGGAGTCCTTAGTACAGGAGAGACATGGACCTGTTGGAACAGATCCAGAGGAGAGCCACAAAAATGATCAGAGGGATAGAACACCTTTCCTGTGAGGACAGACAGAGAGTTGGGGTTGTTCAGCTTGGAGAAGAGAAGGCTCCAGAGAGACCTTATTGTGGCCTTCCAGTACTTGAAGTGGGCTTATAAGAAAGACAGGGACAGATTTTTTAGCAGGGGCTATTGCAACAGGACAAGGGGTAATGGTTTTAAACTGAAAGAAGGCAGGTTCCCCAGAGAGGTGGAAACATTCAAGGTCAGGAAAGGGCTTTGAGCAGCCTGATGTAGTTGAAAACGTCCCTGATCATTGCAGGGGAGTTGGATCAGATGACTTTTAAAGGTCCCTTCTGACCCAAACTATTCTATGATTCTATGATTTCCTCTCGCAAACAATTACATTTATTGCAATTGCAAGTGCCAAACTGGAGTCAAGGTTAAAAAGCCTTGGCTCTTAGTGAGGGGACCAGAGCCGAGACTAAAGCCTTAAACAACACCTTTTTTCTCTGCTCCATCATAAAATGAGGTAGGTAGGAGATGATTACCCAGAGATAGCTACAGATGTGCCCACCAAGCTCCTATAACCCTCCTCACCTGATAGTCAAGGTCACAGGCTCAGGGGATCCATTCACACTGAACCTGAATTCTTCCATGAACTGCCCCAGAATGGTGGAACTGAAGGAGATCTGGACGACTTGGAGACCGTCTGGCAAAATGATGCCCTCCCGGGGGAGAAAGGTGAAGCAGGAACCCAGAGCTGTAGCTGGAGGAACCAAACTGAAGAGAGCATCGATGGCTCCTTTGTTAAACAGGATGGCCTGCAGCAGGAAGAAAGTGAAACAGAAGTACATAAGGAATCTTCCTTTCTTACAGAAGGTTGATTTGTTTTCTGATTAAACAATGAACATCTGTAAAAGACAGAAGACGTGTGCTACTGCTTGGAAGAAGCCAAAGAAAATACAACAGGACAAGTTCTGCCTTTGGGTTTTTTCATGCAATGCAGTGATAACTTCATATAAACAGAGTCACTCTGGGTTTATTCTACTGATACAGAATGGTCCACTTCAACTTGCAGTGCACAGGACCTGCTCAGCATCATCAAGTTGATTCAGACCTGTCCCTAAGAGCAATGAAGGGCAGTTGCAGCATTACTAGTGAATCATCACACAGCTGCTCCTGCTCCAGATGAGTCTGATCCTGCCAAGGGCAGAACATGTTCAGCTTCCATTGCAGCCAACAAGTTTACTGCATGTAGAAGATACCTCTGGACAGCACTATCACCAACTTCAGAAGCACTCTCCAACTCTGCTACAGTATATAATTTAGGTTTCTTTTATTTTTTCCTTTAATGTGATAGTTTCTTAGTCTTTGCTCAAACAGACATGTCAGGAAAGGATGAGCATGAGGTGCATAGTAGCTCCATCTATTCCAAAGAATTTATCTTTCCTAAATATTCTATTCTTCATCTAAGATTTTACCATTATTAGAATAAACTGCACATTTAGAACCAAGCCGTATTTTGTTGAACACTTGAGAGATCTACTGCCACAAACAAGTGACACAATCCTGCAGTATTTGTTGAGAATCAGGTCTTTTCATGTTGGGTGAGAAATGCCCACATCTGCCTATGAGTACCAGCATGCTGTCAGTCACTCCCAAACCTATCCAGAGCAAAGCTGTAAAGTTTCTGATTGCTGCAGTGTGAAACCCTGACATTTCCATGGACTTATCTATCTGCTTTGGCTTTCTTTTCTCTAATTTTTGTCCTTGCAAAATCGATCAGAAAAATTGAGACAGCAGAGAGATGTGCCTTATTTTTTAAGTTTGTAGCTGCTGTTGAAAATATTCACATATTCAAGCTCCACAATGATAACCTGAAAACTACTCTCTCCTCTCATGTGTTTTACACCTTAGTTACAAATTGCACTTCTGGATCCTATGCTGAGCTGAGGTTTACCTCCAGTCTAGCTGCTAGCATCATCTACTTATTCACATTTTCCCAAGTAACAAAAATAATAAATTGATATAAAGAGAATCCATAAAGTATCAGCATTAAAAATGCACAGAGAGCACAATATTTTGTTAAGAAAACACCTTAACGTGTCCTTCCCTGCCAGAGTCAAGCTTTTGAACATGTCTGGTGTGATGTATTGCCTCATTTTCTACCTCTTTCGCTTGCTCTGTCTTATTTTTTTGCTGCGGACTTGACACCATTGTGGGGAGGCAAATATTTAGAAAGTCTCTTTGCTTCATTTCAAGAAATGCTTTGCTCTTTATAGAGCGAGAGAGGCACCAAGTCTTAATTGTGGTGAGAGACTGGTCAGCAAGAGGAAGCATTCCCAATTTCTTTGCTAGGGACAGCTGTGAGCCAGGAGGCTGGATGGCTTTCCTCAGACTCGCAGGAATTAGTACTTAAATTGGTACACTTAACTGAAAACTGTTTGCAGTGAACTTGAGTTCAAACACAGTAAATTCGTTCCAGCTGCTTTTTAACAGCCAGAGTACAAAGGTCCATTGCATCTAGGGCTGAAACAAAAGCCTCAAAATACTTATTTTTTTGACCCAGTGTTGCTTTCATGTGTCAAGCAGTTTTTTGTTTTGGGTTTTTGTTTGGTTGAGTGGGTTTTTTTGCATGAAGCCTCCCAGCTGATCTCAGAGGGAGGTTGCCAAAAAGCAGAAATTAGGGCTTCATGAACAACATATACACCTTTCAGACCACATCAAAAGCACCCAGACTCTGTGAACCCCCTCAGATTTAGCTATTATGTCAAATATTTTCTGCTTACAACTGCCTGAGTTGCCAGAAATTCCGTAGGTCCATGAGGCTCACTGCTGCCCTGGGAGCCACCAGGATCCAGCCCAGCCCTTGAGAACCCCTACTGCTCACCTCATAGCTGTGGGCTGATCCAACAAAAACCTTCCCGATGTCCAGCTGGTCAAAGCTGAAGCGGAGCAAGGGCCCCATGCCTTCCCCTTTGATGCGCAGGGGCAGCCTGGTCTCGCGGCCTGGGGAGAGATTTCATTTCAGTATAATAATTCCCTCTGTTGCCCTGGATTTTTCAGGCTGTCTCAATGCTAGTGCCTGACTCCAGGCTGGATGGGACTGGCTCTAGATGCTCCAGGAGAATCATAGAATCATTAAGGTTGGAAAAGACCTCTGAGATCATCTAGTCCAACCATCAACCAGAAGATAAGGTACCCTTCTCTTCCCGCAGGAGGTATGCCCTTGGGCTGGTTTCTAATTTCTAACCAACCCCTTGGGTTGCTTTCTAGTTTAGCAATCAGTTTGTACCCTGAAAAAGTGATGCCAAGTTTAAAACATGATCTCTGAATTTCTTCCCATGCACTTAGATGAGCTTTGAAATCCATTCAGTGAAGGCACAAAGCTCACAAAACAGAACTGAAGACAAAAATCCGCTGTCTATACCGATGCAATCTGAGACGACAACACAGGAGCTGAGATGTACGAGCCCAGGCAAGGCAAAGCTCCCTGCTAACAGTGATATGCACATCCAAGTGCTGCCTAGAGCAGGCAGAGCATCTCAGCCACCACCTGTGCCCAACATACAGATCCGTACTTGCGTGCTCCAGGGCTCACCTGCAGCAGCCCCTAAATAACCCAGGGCTTTATGATCTCCAGAGAGGAGAAGCACTCACCTATTCCCAGCATGATACCAAGAGCTCAGCTTTGTAAAGATATCTTACCTGAAGCACGCTGAGCAGTTATGGAAAGCTAGCCTCCTCACTACTCAGATCAGATAAGTCATAAATATACTGCTAATATACACATCCCTTGGTGCAAAGGTAACTGAGACCACAAGGCTTATAGCTAAAAATCAAAGATGCTAATTTTCTTCCCTAAGTCTGCTAAGATGACATAGTGCAGGATCTTTCAGTCTGAAGGCTGTTCTGAACCACTGCAGCAGGTCAAAGTGCATGAATCCTAGCTCAAATTTCAGCTTGGGCCTCCCTGCCATCCCATTCTACTCTGCATGGAAAACTAGTAGTGCAAGGAGGAAAATAGAGCCCCAGAAGTTGTATATAACCCTCACTGTAGCTTTTGTGCAAAAATATTCCTCCTTCCTTCAAGCTCCTTTTGTGCAATGCTCACCATTTAATAAGTGTTAGGGATTGAAGATTGCTTTTAAAATCAGTCTTCTGCATAGTTACTCCAGAATGTCCAAAATGACTTTTTATTGCAAAGAGCGGCCCAAGTGTGACAGCACAGTGACTAGATCAGAAGTTGAAAAAACTCTCCTGGAACAGCTTTTTCAATGATTACTGATTTTTTGATCTTGCAACCATGGGATGAAGATGTCTGACAATGTCCAAAGCCAGAAAGGAAGAGCTAGGGAGCTTCTCTTGAATTCAACATTTTTTAAGTGGATCCAGCCAAAGCCCATCTGATAGCAGAGATGAGAGTTATGTTTCACAGCTCAGGCATTAACTGGCAGGCTATGTATTTCTATTTCACAGATATTATAAAAGAGGCAGTATTGGGTGCTCACTGTCAAAAGATTTCTCCATCTTGCATCACATGTGGCTTAAATTTCATTAAAAACTCTAGGTGTAAGCCATCAAAGCTCTCAGGAAATGGCAAAGATTTCCAAGGGACAATCTTTTGTCCAAGATCATGCTGAGACATGTCCTATGGCCACTGTCATAGAAAAACCAGTGGCAATTCTTCCCCTTCTGCAGTAGGTCCTCATCCTCTCCTGAAGGTCCACAGAAATCATCCTTTCTTCTACCCCTACATTCAACTTGAAACTTTAGGAAATCCCAGAAATTTTGCTCTTCCTCCTTCCAGGTGAACCTCAGAGTGGTTTTTTCCCAAAGGAGAAGGAGCAGACTAAGCTACATGCAGCATTTGGTAGACCTGAGAGAAAGAAAAAAGAGAGTATGTCCTCCTCTTCACTAGAAGCTGGGGCTGAAAGGAGCATCCAGCCTTTGCCCAGGGCCTGGATACAGCTGGGCTATGGCCCTGTGATGCTCCCACCGTAACATGTCCCGGGGCACACACACCAAGGGCATGGGGGCACTACAGCCTCCTTGTCCTCAATCCCAAATCCATACCTTATATTGTAGAGCAAGAATTTGGATCTTAGCAAGAATAACACCTTGGCACATCACGCAGGGTGTACAATTTGGCATTGCTGCCTTGCTTTCAAATAAATGGGGGTATAGGTGGCCCAGCAGCACAGAACTTTGTTGCCAAAATCCTCAACTTATGCTGCTTTATGACACTCCTGTTCACAGAATGTCCCCATGTTTTCTGACTGTTTTTGAATGTCATTCTCCTCTGACCATACCAATAAACAGGTTTATTTCATGCAGGACAGTTCTGTCACAAGGTAAAGAAATGATCATCATTTGGGATTTTGCTTCTCCCTGCAAGAGTGGTTTAGAAAGGGGTTTTGCCCCTTTGGGAAAGGTGGAAGCCAATACAGTTCTGTGTGCAGACAAACCTATAAATGAATTTTAGGTGTCTGAGCCCCTCACTATGTGCTCCAATCCAGCACCCAAGAGCCACAGCTTTATTTGCATGAATAACTAAGAAAGTTAATTTTGAGCTTAAATATTTGCCAAGAGCAAATTTCAAACTACTTCTTAACTGCCAGCTTTGCAAGTTGCCCAGTGCTGATTAGTTCTGTAAATCACCTGATCCAGAAGCATCTGCTAAGCAATTTATGGAGGCACCTGCAAAAAAAAGTGGAGGCCAGCAAAGCCCCTTTCCAGTGGGGCATGAGATCCAGCTGCACAATTCACAGTGCTGCACTGGGACAAAGCTTCCAAATATTCCCAACAAGGGGCAGGCTCGCTATCTGCACATCACACTCCAAAGGGATTTGTGACTGGCATGCAAATGCACAAGGAAGGCAGTCACACTTCTCAGAGGAACCAAGAAGCAAAATTAATTGAATCCCTAGTTAAAGTTCGTTGTTTTCTTCTCTGAACTCTTTTTGCACCCAGGGACCTTGACTCTGGGACAGTTTCTGTCCTGACAATACAATAGATCAGCTTTATTTTGTAAGGGATAAGGGGTAGTGCATCATTTAAATGACCTCCTAGAGGTCCTCCTCCAAGGACCCAGTGGAAGTTAAAGTTAAGCTCTCCTGAGGGCCCATCAGGGTCTTTCAAGAGCAGGCTCCTCTATCTAAACACAGAGCATTTGCCCAGCTCTGTCCCCTATAACTCCCATACCAGCTCAGCTCAAGAGTTGCATGCAAGTAGTTTTCTTATTGCTCTGCAATGAAAAAGCTCTCCTGGGACAACCCCTGGAGATCCCTGCAGTGATGGATGCCCCCATCACCAGAGCAAGAATCCTAGAGCCAGGAGCACAGTACTGAGTGAGGAATCCCTTGGGAGCAAATTTTTAAATCAATCCTTTCCTTCCACAGCTCTAACAACTGCAGCTGGTGGGCAGGAAGACAGTTTGTTAATACAAGCCCTGTGTAATTACTGTAGGTGGCATTTGCCAAGTAAACCCTGTGCAATTACTGTATAAATAAAAAGCTGTTTCATGACATTTGTATCTGTCAGCTTGGAGCAGTAAGGAAAGCAACAAAGCAGCTGGGTTAGTGACTTCGGCACCCTCCAGAACAAGAGCCTGGCTGCTGGAGGACCACAAGTCTTGTACCTCTTCCTCTTAGATGGGAAAAACAATAATGTTCCCTGGATGGAAATCTGACAGCTATCTCCCACTCTTGAAAAACACCTTAAGCAGCACTATGCAGGGATGCAGAGGAAGGACAAGGTAACCCAAACCACACAGCTTGCTGAAAGCATTCCCTGCCCCGTGCTAGCACAGCAAAGTGATCACCTCTGTAAGGGCAAAAATGGTATAACTTGGGCGGGTCAACAATAACTGCTCCCAGAAAAAGACTTGACAGCACTTCTGTAAGACAGGATGAGCATAAAGCTTGTCTAAGCAGACAGCTCGGACTGATTTCCAGGGAGAGCATTCACACTCCTGAGTACAGCAAGCCCTGTGCAACGCTACCCATATGCATCACAGACTAGGACCCCCAAGGTGACAATTTCCATGCAGGGAGAGAAGCACATGCTGGACATAGCTGGTCCTTTCACAGACACTCCACGCTCAGCAGGGCTCAGCCACCTAAGGTCTGGCAGCGTCTGGGCAGCAGGAGGTGATCCAGGGTCTGGGAGCACATTTAGAACTCAGCTCATACCACCTCAGGAGTCTGATGATGCAACCATGTAATAGACTCATCTTGGAGGTATATGGTCTATAGAGGCCTAGTGTTCATCCACCAAAGCTGTTCTGCTGTGTAGCTCTTTGACCTTTACAGACATCTCGCAGCAGAGCAAATGGTGGCAAATGCATGGCATGAAAACTTATCCCTTCACTGCCTTGGCTGTTCTGGGATCAGTGATCCAAGCTTGCAGCCAGGCATCCTGAGGGCTGGCCCTAGACAGGACACCACCTGGAAACTGCAGGGACAGTGGGCATGTCCCAGCACTGCCCTGCTGGCCACTGACCCTTCCTAGCAATTACATGAGAACCAAGTGGGCTGGTTCTATCTGTGTCTCACCTTCACTGTGGATAACAGAAGCAGGAGAAAGGAGCTGTACCTGAGATGTTGCAGTAGACTGTTTGTTGATAGACTCTGGCTTCTCGGGGTTTAAAGATCACATTAATTTCAGCTGAAGAATTTGGCCAGACATCTCCCTCCTAAAACAGAAGCAGACAGCAAACCATTTGTCTTCAAACGTTACATTTCTCGTTTTCAACCACAGCCCTGTAGCCTATATTTAGAGCATCTGTGAAGAGCAAGGAGCAAGTTACACTTATCAACAAAATTTATAAGAGTTTGGAAGCAGCTGCAAAAAAACTTTCCAATACATACTGGCATCTGGTAGAGGTATTCTGTTAAATTAGGGCTATAACAAAGAAATCAAACTGGCTCACACTCCAGTAAATCAAGCAGGATTTCTTCAAAGGTACCAGCCAGTCTAAGGAAAAGGTATCTCTCCTGCAAACCTTCCCATATTTCCCTGTATCACTATGGCTACGTCAACACTTCTGCTCAGATGAGAAGAGATTTAGAAAATGAAACAGATTTTTCCATCCTTACTTACGAAGGTGCTGCCTCTTATACCCTTCACCTGTACTTGTATTTAAGTATATAATGTACTCTGGTGAGTCCGGGGCACTCAGCACCTAGCAGAACAAGCCCTCCTGCCCGGAGATCAATGAAGAACAGACTCCTTGTTGATGGTTGCTTCAGCCAGCACATAGGTTACAAAAGATCTGAGAATGAAGTTGAGTTGGATGTGTCTTGTTCATCTCTGCAAGGCGCATACACTCCTGTTTCCCTGAACACAGACTCAAACAAGAAAAGATGGGATTTGCTTAAAGTTCCACACCTCTTTCAACCAAAAATCAAGTAAAATATCTCTTTTCCTTGTCATGCTCAGCAATTTAAATCTGGGACATGCTACCAGTGCTTCTGCTACTGTCTCCTGCTTCCTTGGGGTATTCTCTCTCTGCTTCTCTCCCAGAGTCCTGGCACTGGTGGCTCAGTCCCAGTGCCAGTTGCTCATTTTTGGAGGCATCCCTGGATTGTAAAGACTCCCACTCACTTCTTGCAATTGGTTTAAACAAAGACACCACTTCCATCCCCTCAAACCCTACCATTACAAAATGCCTCTTTGTGCATTTGTTGACATAAATATATGCATGTCTGACAACTGTAATAATACTCTACGAGGAATGAAAAAATTAGCTTATAGGAGGAGACAAAAAGAACAGAGTTATCAACAAAGTGAGGCTTTGATTCTGCTTGCTGCTGGGTATCCTCAGTACTTTGTCCAGAAGAATCTTGAACTGACTGGAGCCTCTGGCACTCCTGCAGCATAAATAGTAAATAACTATAATACTTCCTATCAACTTAGCGCTTATAGCTCAAAGGACAGTCCCCACAAAAATTAAAGAGCTATGACATGGTGAGTTGTTGGGCTGCAGCTGCAAATAATTCCCTAATGCACAGTCTGCTCAGTCAACATAGCAAAGGGAAGAACAGGTGGAGAAAACTGTTCAAACACTAACAAACCATCACCACCACAATAATAAGAAAAGGGAAGTCGGAAAGCATAAAGGCATTTAGATTCCTCTCAAAACCTAGAGCAAACACGCTTGCCAGATCAAATGTACTTCGTGTTTCTACCCAGCAAGCAACTGGATGAAGATGAAGGCTTATTATATGACAACACACTTGCTTGAAGAAGCAAACTGAGGACATCAGCCTGTAACCAACAGTCAGCCTGCTAGATACCAGAGCCTTTGGGTCCCATAGGGATGCTGCATAGACTGAGCATGCAGATAGTTATTTTGGATTTGCAGGAATAAAAGCATTTGGGGTGCTCCAAACAACATAAGCTCTTCTACAATGCCTGGAGCTTGCCTAAGCCAAGCTACTGAGAAAAAAAACACTCGGATGATAGATTTCCCTGGCTTGGCTAATTGGAGTCTAATAACTCACCAGTGCTCATCACCCAGCTGCTCGCTGTGTGTTTAACAGACTGAATTCAGTGGTCTCACCCTGGGCAGACTGTCCCTGGGGAAGGGGGGATGCACTAAGCAGCTGCTTGCATTTGCTTCAAGCCCAATGGCTGTAGCTGAACACACAGCTCACTGGCGTTCTGCATGTCTTAAAGGGTGCTGCATGGGATGAGCTTCCCAGCAGTAGTGTTTGATCCTCCAGCTGTTGTGATCCTCTGCCCAGAGAGCTGCAGAGACCCTTCATTCAGTTCCCACATTGGCAAACAGTACCTTGCCAGCCTCACTAGCACCATCAGCTATGCAGACACCTACTGCTGCTATGCTGAGAGCAGTGGCAATGCTTGAGGTCTTCATCTTATACAGGGGCATAAAGGAAAGGCGTGTAGCACATCCTGAGCCTTAAAACCAAAACAGTAAAAGGGAGGGCAGTTCAGCAATGAGTGGGAGTGAAAAGAGCCCAATTTCAGAACAGCCACCCAGATCACACCAAGGGAAAGTCTCTTTGCTCGGTAGAGCCCCATGTGCCAGAGAGCAAACCAGGGAGAAGGTATTTGAATGAGACAGGACAGGACCAGGAACACTGAGGGTGAAAACTGATGCCAGGATTTGACTGTAGTTCTGCAGTCAGGCTTACGATCAGGCACAGGCAGCCAGATGACCAGGGGCATGCAGCTTAGAGCTTGTGCCAGCTGTCAGGCAGACTATGCCTACCATAAACTGAGCATCCAATTTGCTGGGACTGTGTTATTTCTTGCAAAACTTTGGGACCTAATCAAAAAAGCAGAGTGAGATTTTTATACCATGTCATCATTCAATGCAACACTGGCTGCTCTAGAGTTCATGCGAATGAGGACTCATACGGCCAGATCATTCCTGGGAAATTCAGAGAGCATCCCTCCATCCACTGAGGCCAGTAAACAAATTTCTTTGAGACTAATGCAGCAATATCAGTCTTTCAGGTCAACTATCTAACAAAGTACTGTTTTGTAGCTCACTTCTGCTGGATTGCGGGCTAATGGTTCTCACTGGTCTATTTTATGTGTCACAACCAGACATATTGGCCCTGTGGACACTTCGGAGCAGTTTGGTTATTACTCAGAGGTTGTCAGAGGCAATATATCTCCCATTAATTGAAGCAAGTGTAATACAATTCATAAGCAAAACTGAAGCTAAGCAGGAAAGGAAGAAAGTTAAAAAGAACCATTGGCCTGATTAATATGTATCTGCTAACAACAGTGCACTTTTCTAGCTGAGCGAGTTTAGCTGACTTTGGGATTTGATGAACTCCAAGGCCAGCACATCTGCGACAGAAATATAACTGACACGGTGATCTTACCCCACTGTTTTAGAGCACAGTAACAGCAATATATCACAGAGGCAGGCATAGGGACAGACCTGACAGGGCAGGGAACCTAGGAAGGTGGTGCAGAGCCAGAAGGCTGAGACAAGAGTGGGAGATGGTTCAGAAACAGCACGTACTTGATGCTCACAACAGCTCTGTCTTGCTACGAGCTGCACCCACATCAACTGCTCTGATCTGGTCACTGCCAACTGAGCTTTGGGAGATCAGGACTAGGATGGCAAACTTACCTTTTCCCCCACTAAGCTCTGGCAGCCAGACAGACTAATACTCTACATGCCTGAGTCTGTAACGTGACTTGCACGGCAATGATCCCGACTGCTGTGGTGAATACGCACAGGGAGACGTTGTAATTACAGCAGGGAAGAGGTAACAGGAAAAAAACTTTCAAAAAAAAAAAAAAATTCAGTCAATCCCACTTCCCCATTTTACAGCATACAGAAATGGAGGCACAGCAAGTCCTTCAGCCACTGCAGAGTCCATCCAGGCTACTGTAGTGCTTCCAGCCCTCCTGTCGGGCTAGCAAAATCCTTCCAGGAGCTCCACCAGCAGGGCAGCACCATTAGCCCCAGTTTCTCCAAGGAGATGCCAACATACAGAAGGAATAAGGGCTGAATTTTCAAGGCCTGAATGCCCTCAAGTGTTCAGGAGATATGTGGGAGTATTCACACTATATAAACTTCATATACCTAACTTGGATCATCTACACGAAGCCTCGGGCTACAAAGCCTACATCCCCTTTAATGAAGAAGCTGAACTGCCCAGTTTCTTCACCAGCCCGGGACACCTATGTTTTGTGTCAAAGCTGGGCAATGAGGATGCACCTCCCCAGAGTAACATAACAACGTTTGATAGTCCTCACACCACACCAGTGGTGTACTAGCCCCAGGAATGCATAGCTACATGCTACCTCACAGTCCAGGGAGCAGCCTCTGCACATGCCCTAGGCTCTCTGCAGACACTGAGCTCAATACCACAAGCTGCCCCCCAGAGGAATCCCTTCTAGTCTTTGCAGCTTTGGATTACCTGGTTTGGGATAACAATGCCCACACATCCTTTTCTCAGGGGACACTGATTCTTGCCACGAAACTGCCTTGTGCAATATCAAGTCTGCTTCAACATACTTTCTTCTCTCTCCAATGCGGGACCTGTCCCCATTCAACTCTTGCCCCCACCTAACCTCTGTCCCCAGCAGACCATACACATCTGTAATAGGCACCAGGTAGCTGGACCCTCGCAGAGCCAGCAGCAATACCCTGTCACCCACTGGGTGCCAGGGCTTTTATCCACTAGGATATCTCAGCTCAGCTCCTGAAGAGAAAACCATGCCTGCCTTCATCTTTGCAGGGAAAATTTGGAAACTAGCTCACAACTGAAGGCAAGGCCCTCTCAGAGAGCTGGCTACCCCAGCCAGGACTCACTGTCTAAGGCTCTCTCTGCCCTCTGCTTACAGACAAGGGGGCACATAAGGCAGAAGAGCAATACCAGGGCTTTGCAATCTGCTCTGGCTGCCTGCTGGTATCCACATGGGGTATGAGACATTGCTCATGACGCAGAAACACCTAGCCGTCCTGATCTCATCCCATTCCTGCATCACCATTGCTGTCAGAAGGGGAACTGAAGCTGGGTCAGTGCCTGCATGGCATTTGTCTGACACTAGAATTTGATCCTGGCCCAAGATAACCCAAACTGAGCATCAAAATGGTGAACTTCCACACACCAGAAAAATACAGCTTCAGCAAGAACCCAGGAGAACACAGCAAGTGTACATCTCCAAACAGTGAGGGAGTCAAAATAAGTCCTTGCAGGCATTATTCGGAGTGGCTGAGTCCCTGCTGGGATGAGTTGCTCAATACCACTGAGATCACAGCACTGCTGTAATGTTGCTGGTATATACTGTATAATTAACCAGAGCAGGAGGGAGCCTAGAGCTTTGGGTCAATGTCATTTCTTCTTCTACAAACTAAATAGAAGAGGGTGCAGCACACAAACCCCCCTTGCTGGGGATGATGTCTTGCCTTGCTTCAGGAAACCACTCAGTGATGCACCAAGGTCCTGACAAGGGACATATCTCCCTACATCTAAAGAGCTGCTGGATGCGAAGGCAGAGTCAGATGAGACTCCTCTAAGGCACCAGAGGAAAGAAGCCTATGGACTAGCAATAAAATCCATCCTTTAATATGCATCAGCACAGCTCTCTGGAACAATCCTAATGCAGCATTATTACTGGAGCCTTGCACTCATATCCTCACTCCCAAGAAAACCTGCACCAGCAGTTAATAGACTCAGTCTCTTGAGCTCCTGGTATGAAATCACCATTCTTCAGAATGCAATGTATTTGGTCAGAAACTTTTGGCAGTATGTCAAAAGATAGCTTCCCTGACTTGTCAGTGAAGCTATAAGCCAGACTGTTTGACTTCAAAGGTGGAAGGCAAGAAGAAATAGTAAGTTACACTTTATCCTACTATCCCATGGCTAAAACAAATTCTTTAAAGAAATAACTGTTCTGGAAAATTTCTGTCATTTCTCCCCTCATTACTGCTGTATGTCGGACTATAAAACTAGAAAATATTGTCAGTTATTTCTCCTGGGAAATTAAAATAGCCTGTCAAAGAGGTTCTTCACATTCCTGCTACCCCATGGGGAAAAACGAACTGCTGGTTAAAAGGATATGCTTCATTACCCACCCTTGCAGGCTACTGCTATATGCGTATGAGCCTCAGGACACCTCAGAAGCCAGTGGTCTGCCTGGGCTAGCATATTGTCTATAGGATGGCAGTTGAGTCAAAACTACCATGGAAAACTACCATGGATGCTAACCAGGACAGAAATAAAACTAAGCAGTGCTGTGAACATTATATTGCAACACTTCTGGCTTAATATCAGCCTCAGACAGGCTGCAACTGGCAGGTGGCATAAAATACAGATGGTGGATGTATGATGATACAGCACAAAATCTCCAGCTGTTGTACCCTGGCTTTGCTACAGCGTAAAGCAATGGGATACAGGAGGAGACGGCACTCCACGACTCACAGCTACAGAAGTAATCTCTATGCAAGAGTCCAACTGTAAATACATGCAGATCCTATTTTCCCCTCTCTCTGCCCCTAAATAATGAGAATCTGCTACCTCTCCACCAGCCTGAATAAGAAAAAGCTGGTTTTGAAAAGTTGGGCACCACCAACTGTTGGCCAAATCCCCTACTTTGTTTTGCAGAAGGGGAAAGCAATCCACGGAAAGGAAATCACTGCTCAAAGCGGACATAAAGCCAAAGACAGAGCTGGCACCAGGAGCACTAAAATAACACCCAAAGTGCATCCTGCTAGTTCAGGGCAGTTAGGAGAAAGGCAGTGACAAAGCTAACATCTCCGTCGTTCCATAAATAACTGAACCCAGAGCAAGCTATGGGACAGACCATAGCTCCCACTGGAGATGGTACCTTCTGCCAAAAACTGAGGTGCTCTGCAGCAACCTCTCGTTTGGATGGGAACCAATTTGGTTCTCCAGCTGAGGTGGAGATTTGCAGGAACAAACACCACTGTTACCTCCTGGCCCAACCTCTGGATCAACAACAGTAGCAGTTACATAACCTGGACATCTTGAAGACCATCTCCATCGGCTCAGAGTTAACACATGGCACTAAGGAGACACTACCAGGCAATGACAGGGCAGGGACGACTTGTCAAGGTCAGTACAATGGTAACAAATCCTTGTCCTCCCTTTCCTCTGGTTTCCATTTCCAAGGAGTCAGCTCCCACATATCTGCAATGTGACTTACAGCTAAGCTGTGGTGGGGAGGATGCAGCAAAAAGCAAGGACTTTGTCCTTTGGTAGCCACCTGGGCTTCTATCACAGCTGCTTCTGCTGACATATCATGTGTATTTGCAAAAATAAACAACATTTGAGATGCGCTCAGAAAGTCAGAGTTGCATAACAGCTTGTTTCCCACAGGCTTGGACGGCTGCTCAAAATGTTGATGGTCACATGGTCATTGCAAAATCACTGCCTCTTCTTTTTTATTATTTTCATCGGAGAGTTAACCCTATACAGACTGAAGTGACCTGCTGCAGCTTCTACAGATAGCAACACCTGAAAAAAACAGCAGCTAACAGCCCACTTACAGAGCAAACCTGCACAAACCCTGCAAATCCACCCTGCCCAGAAAGCATTTCCAAGACTACTATCCCTCCATCAGCTTCCTAACCTCTGGAAGCAATTGCTTCCTCCAGTCACTTGTTACAAGGGTTTGATTAATTCTATAGGGTGCTCTTGGACGTCATGGGTGACAGGAAGACAGCAGTCAGTTTTGGCCAGAAGGTCTGTGAGGCAGCAAGGTCACAGCTTTGGGGGGCCTCTCCAGCAGATTTACATGGCAGTGCAAGAAGGGACTCTGTCACAGCTAAAGGTTATGCGGCCATCATCAGAGAGAAGGATATGGAAGTCAGTGGCACTGGATTTTTAGATTATACATTTGATAAAGAGGGAAAAACACTATCATTTGAGGTAAAGACACAGATATGTCAGGGGAAGAAGAAAGGCATGAGAAAAAACTCTGAATGTGAAACTGATTGTTCCATAAATAACAGAATTAATGGAAATCGAAAGATTGATAATGCTGGCCAAGACAGAAGGGAAGAGACTCACGTAGTAGCCCGCTTATATTCATTCCTTGTTACACAGCAAACTGTGTAACATTAGCATAGCTATTTAGGAAAGGTTTCCACTCAAGACTTGAGGCCAGGCTACACTTCATGTCTGTACATCACTACATGGAGTACCAGGACTCACTACTGTGGGCAGCCAGACTTCTGGACTTCACGTTAATGCACTTCAGGAGCTCAAGGGTGGGTTAAGCTAGCTGAGGAGACACAGTCAGACTGGAACGAAGCAGGAACCCTGGGACACACTCCCAAATCAGCTCTAATGCACTGCAGGATGCTCTTAATGCTCCGTTGATCAGCTCCCACTCTCCAACATTCCTACTGCTCTGACACAATCTCTTGGTCACACCATGCTGCTCGCTGTCAGCTACAGTGGGGTGTGAAAATACAGTTGTGCTGACATTGGTGGCCCATTATATGGGCTATAGGATTAACCAAGAAAAGAATGTGATTCCCCTTCCTTGAGAAAAAAATTAGGTTCACCTATTTAAAAAAAAAAAA
>VZTL01070884.1:107562-123416 GCA_013400535.1 Scopus umbretta
TACTGCCTTCCACCAGGGGATCCCAGAGCACATTAAAAGCAAACTAATGAAGTCAGGCATCACATTGCCTCAGTGAAATTAATCACTTTATATGCAAGAAAACTGAGGCTCTGAGAAAGGAAGGGACTTTGCCTAGTATCACCCAATAAAGAGGTCAGGACCCACCACCTCTGAATCCAAACCCTTGAGTCTAACCTTGAACCACCTTATCTTTTTCCTTTTTGGCCTTCTCTGCAGAGCTTTGACACAGTTAATCTCTCCCTTGCTTGGTAGTTGTAGCAGAAATTCTAATGTTTAAAGATCACAACCAAGAGATGAGAAAGGAGCACTGCTATCAGAGCAGTTCCTTCCTAGCTGGCATATTGCTGTCCCCCCTTCACGCTCCAGTCCCCTGGCCATGAAGAACCAGCAGGTGACAACTCTGGGGGGATGAGTGGAAGGTTCCATATGCAGCAAATTGAGGCAGTGCAGTATAAACAGGATAGCGATCATCACCCAGCTAAATTCAAATACAATTAGAAAGGAAATACAGTCACGGACGTTACTAGCTGCACACAGACAGAGCCTCGGGCAAATGCTGTCACCAGAGCCAAAAATACTTGCTTTGGCTAGCTCCCCGTAGAGTGCAATAGGAAATGTTTCTCCATGGCTGACTACAATGCTGTGCATTTAGGGGGGCTTCCAGACAGCGAGATAAGCAACCCTCAACTCAACCTCCATCAACAGACAATAATTCTACCATTACATCCCAGAGAGTCCTGCAGGAAGAAGACAGTGCAAAACCCTGGATAGACCTTCTAACTATCCAGGCCTTTTTGGGCACATCCCAGTGCAGGGGTTCTGCACTGCCTTCTCCCATGAAAAAGTCCTCCCTGCTCCAAGACCTCAAAAGTTTCACTGATAGTAGGACAGCAGCCTTGGAGCTATGACCATCCCTAAGATTGCAAGGAAGGAAAAACAAAAAGTCCTGGTCAGTGTCTAGGACACAAACTGGCATGAGATCAAATGTAAGTGGAAAAAAATCATGTTGAAGTCTACTGTGGGGAAACCTGGTTGCTTCTGAGGGGAAAGAGGATCACTCAAGGTCCAGTCTGAGACAAGCAGGTGGGAAGAGATGGTAATGGAATAGTCCAGGGAAGTACCAAGAGAAGGTCATGAGATTTTCTTTTAACACATTGAGCTTGCACAGAAGTCACACGCCGTGTAATTAAAAATAGAGAACAGTGGAAAAGTAGTTTTGACCTTCAAGGCATTTCTGACCTAATTACGTTGAACTTTATTTGCTCATAAGCCCTTAAAAAGAGCTCCGGTTTAAGGCAGTTTCCTGATTAGCTATGGATTCAGACTAACTCCTATATACCTATATCCCTCCAAGTCCAAAAAGTCACAGAAGGGTTCCCTAAATCACCCAAGCTTTTAAGTGTAATTTCCAATTTACCCCCTGGGCTGTGTTTCTCTGAAATGGGAATTTCAAAGATTCACCAAAGACACCCTTTGAAGATCCCACCCCATCTCTCACCACCATGAAGACACAGGTTGCTGAAGCCCGTAAGCACTTCCAGGTCCTGTGTTGCCCCACCTTCCCTGCAGAACCCTCCACCTCCAAACTCTCCCCAGCCTGCAAGGAAAGGCAGAAATACCTCGTTGTGCTAGAAACCAGGACAGTGCAAGGCAATTCAACACCCTACAGCAGAGTGGCCTCAACTTTCTGGGCCAATGAAGCACTCTACCCTGCACGTTGCTGGAAAAGGAGCCTGCCATCTTATCAAAGCTGGAGTGGAAGAAACCGCAGTGACTACCACAACTATTATGTCACCTGCAGCTACATTAAGTCCCAGGTAACAAGTGTGGACACTTTCCTCAACCTCATGGACCATTTGTAGCCCAGGGATCTCTGGACCTAAGTGGTTTGTACTCTCACAAAACACAAATTTGCTATCTAGTCACTGCAATAAACCTTTCCTCCCCAAAACACCATCCTCAGCTGGAGTACGGGTGGAACTGGAATGGTAAGTGTTGAGCTCCATTACCCTGAAGCCCAGTGAAATATATCCTGACACTGTGGATGGTTTACTTGTCCTAAACCATTCAAAAGCACCAATACCCCTCTGAGGCCATACATTAGTTTTACCCTTGGGCAGTATATCTTACTGAAACTAATCTTTCAAACGAACCTCAGCTTCTGCTGATCCTCCTCTTCCTGAGTAACAAAAGCCTTCCACTGGAAGTGGGCTATGATTTCACTCCGATTGTGGATGATCACGGATCTGTGACTTGATAGTGTGAGGTAAGTCTTCTCAACTGTCAAGGAGTTCCTGTCTAGCCTGATGTTGACATCTACAGCTGCTCCATAAAGGCTTGTGTGAATATCTTCACCTGGAACAAAGCAAAGAGGAGTCTTTGTTCATTTTGCTTGCTGATGAAAGTACAAGGAACAGAGCAAACCACAGGTAACAAGAAAGCGTTACAGCTTTTAGCTGTATTAGCAGTTCCATGTATCAGTACATTTATCACATCCTGAGAGCTGCGTGAATACAGCGTAAGGATGACCAGGACACTACCTCAAGCACCTTATCTCTGGGTGTATTTGTAGGGATTTATCCCCAAGGTGACAGTATTTACAGTAAAATTTTTCAGATGTACCCAGGTGGCCTTTGGGTTGCCACCCCACTCAGGTCACAGGGAATTCCACATCAAAGTCATTCAGGTGACTATGAGGAGTCCAACCTGAGTCAGCTTGCCCAGGGCCTTCTGCAGGCACACCACCAGTGTTGTGTCTTTCCTGATCCCTTGTTGCTGACAAGCAAAGATGCCTGGGGGCATGCAGGCAGAAAAGGGAGGTTCAGAGGACCGAGTGAAGTAACATAACAGCCCACCGCAGGATGGCACATAGAAGAGAACTTCACTGTGTTGTAGCAGTGCCCTCACTTGCTGTGGGTTTGAGAAGATATGTCAAAACAAGACTGGTGGGGCATGGCCCACACCAACTTGCCCATTACTGTCCTGCAAACCCGTTTCTTCAGCTGAGATCCTGTTGCCTATGCCTGAGCATGCAAGTCTACACTGAGTATTGCCACGCTATTCAACAACCAGAGTGAGGACATCTTTGTTTTCTACCTCAGACCAAGCTGAAGAGGAGAGAGCCACTGGCTGCGCACATCAACTGATTAATGACTGGAGTCTTGCTGGAGTCTCACCCTCCAGAACAGACCACACGCTCCCTCATTTCCAGAGCTTAGCTTTCAAACATTCATTCTTCCCAACCAAGTAACTCCTAGGAGTCAATTGAGCTCAAACTTCAGTACCAAGCCCACTCTTCCTGTTGTGAGCGAGTGTTTCCCAGATGAGATGCAAACAGTGAACATCAGATATGCTCTCTAGAAATGGCATTTCTATGGAGTGGTGCTTAAAGTCTCAGAGCCAGCCCCAACTGACAAGTGCAGCAACCTGGCCATATGCAGGATAGCATCCCTTTACAAAGGCAGAGCTTTCTCCTCACTGCACAGGTTACAGCAAGGCAGCCAGTGCATGGACCTGCCTTTAAAAGGCTACCACACAACAACATGAGAGCTGGCTGTGTGCTGGATGGACTCCTTAAATCCCAAGCCAGACAACACCGCAGAACCACATTCATTCATCTCCACACATGGAGAATTCAGCCTTCATGCCTGTATAACCCTCAATTTCTTTGCTCTTAAGGGAGTCTGGAGTGGTAGGGATTTGTGGCCAGAGACGGAATTACGCTGTGAGAAAGACAGCAATGTTTCCAATGACTGGACAATCTGCTTCCTATAATGGACAATTCAGCATATAAAAATAACTGAAGTTCAGAAGAGTTAGAGAGGCAGGTATGCTTTATAAGCATTAACTTTCCCCTCCACTGAATCCTCAGCATACATTGGCAAGCAGAGGAGCCAGGACCCAAGAAATGGGACACATGCACAGTGCTGCAAGCATGCACAGCTCAGGTTTATGGGAATGTGAGCTAATGCTCTACAACGATCAAGACAACAAACTACTACAAAATAAACACCATTAAAATTATCATCATCTCACTGTCTAAACCCATGGTCATGCGGGTCTTGAAATTTGGGTATAGTTCTGATCCCAAAATTTGAAATTAAATAGGGAAGGGCAGAAAGTACAATTAGAAGTATGGAGCAGCTTCTATATGAAGACTGAATAGGAATCCCCAACCTAGAAATCATATGGGAGATAGATGGGAGAGGTTTGTAAAAGCATGAATGGCCTGGGAAATGTGAATAAGAAAAAAATTTGTTGTGATTTGTCATAAAACAGGAACCTAAGGGCCTGAAATAATGTTATTAGTCAGAAATTACACAAAAGTAGTATTACTTTTCCAGGGAATATTCCTTCCTTTGGAGCGTACTGCCATAGGAGACTGTAGAGGCTAACAGCTTTAAATCCAGAGAGCAACTGGACAAATTCTTGGAAGATAGAACCATCAGAAGCTATTAAACAAAGATGAGAATAAAGCCTCCAGCACAGAAAAATGCTAACTTCAGAACCCAAAGGGGAGAAAAAGCATATGCACTGCCTGTTTCTACATGCTTTGTTAAACATCCCCTATTGCTTCTCTCCTGGACAGGAGCTGGGGATGCAGCCACCCTTATGCTTCTGGCTGCAAGCACCGAGGACTCTGTTAAAGGCTGGAGGGTTTGCCAGAGCACCTTCTACCAAAAAAGAAGTATTTGGCACCGAGCTGAATATATAAACCCAGAAATCTCTCAGTACAGTAGAGCATGCACAGATGCCAGTGAGTCAGGAGGAAGCTGCAGATCTGTCTGCCAGGCAGATGAACTGACACAGAGAGTGAAGCTGTCAGTGTTGGCCAAGGGCAGCTGCAGACTTCATGTCTTGGGTGCCAAATTAGATGTGGCATTTCATTTAAGACTCTTGGTTGTTTAATGCATAAGTTTAAAAAAAAAATCATCTCCGTACTGTAACAGTGATGTAGCACTAGGCATTGCACTTGACAGGGTAATGTCCATGGTGTGTAGTTTGCATGCTTTGCTGTCACGAAAACATGTTTCCCGAATGTAGATGTATCTGCCCTATCATTATTTACACAACATGATCTTATTACAGACTATCAATTTTCTCCTTCTTCAATGCTTTTGATACATTTCCTACAGAAGGCAGGACACAGCATTCACTCTGCAACCCAAATGAAGCAATGCCTGAACTTGAAATTAAAAGCTAGACTTTTTATAGAGCAGTAGAGCAGATGCTTTGGGTTGTGCCCTCCTGAACAATGCTCTTTGACCCAGCAGAAACACCACTGTTTTTTATTCTAGCATCTTTTTGCATGACTGTGGACACAGGTATCTTGGCACATCATGGTAACTTTTCACTGTCTCGAAGTAAGAAATCTAGCATTGGGTCACCCTCTGTGGGGCCTGTTGTGCAGGAAAAAAAGAAAAACAAGGAATTTATGGAAGAGCTAAAACATCTTTCTGAATTCTTCTAATGCTATGTGATCATCCTGGTACAAGAGGGAATAGTTTTCAGAGCAGTACAAGCTGTTCTTAAATAGAAAGACAAATTTTGTTTAGACTGAAAGGATAGCTCAATGAATGGATGAGCAAACACTTGAAAAAGATTTCAAAACAAATTTCAGGTTTTATGACAAAAACTTTCCTAGTATTCATCAGCTAGTACTTTCCTTCATCGATTACTGCTCTAAATATTAGGAAGTTAGTAGCCAGATTGATTAGACTGAACAGAAACAAAACAGCACCCTGCTACATCTCGTCTTCACCGACATGTTCTTCCTTTATCCCTGTCACTCCCTCTTTGCTGAATTTGGATTTTAAATCTTTTTAGGAGTGCGTGAAAGTCAAATTTGGAATATTTGGGTAACATGGAAAGTAAGTTTAATTTAATTTGCCCAGTTTTTCAGAAGACTGTGCCTTGCTCTCACCTCTTCTATGAACGCAGCTGAAAAGAGACAGGTCCTGCCGCTTTTTCACTGAAAATACAAGCAATGAAAGCAGAGCTCTTCACTCAAAAGCATGTTATTGAACCTCCGTATCAATCTGTGATAAGTAATACTTCTGCGCCTGCTACTACCATACCCAACTGCCTCATCACTGCTGGCATATTCTTGTTTTGAAAAACAGCATGCAAAGGACTGCTATTACCACTTCACCACCAGAGAAGCAAGTCACTTCACCAGGCTAAGCGATCTCCAGAAAGATAGAGAGTCACCTACAGCTGGATCCAGCCCTCCCCACCATATGCTTTTTGCTGCATCTCCTGCAGAGCTACCACTAGATCAGAGTCAGGAGCATTGCTCCGAGCTGTTTGGCTGTCAGGAAGCTAATGGCATCACCTATGAAGTGTGCTGGTCTCCACTGGCCTAAGAAAGGCCATCTGTCAGCCCTCCCACTTTTATTTCCAGCACTAGAGCAAAACACAGAGCAGCAACAGTAATTTTTAAGTGTTCTCCAAAGCAGTGTCCACAAGCTACCTTCAGACACTGTTAAATCATCATGCTATTTGCTCCAACCCTAAGAGCAGCTTGTTTATAAACCTCACCACTAATTAACTACTGCTGAAACAGCAGTTTAGAAACACAGGTGTTTCTAAAAAATCATTCTCAGGCTACAACAAAGCTCAGAGCATCCTAATCATTATTGTTGCCACAGTTATTGCTGTCAATGGCCAGAAGTCCCTGGCATCGCCCAGGCCTCAGCAAAGTACCCACTGAGCCCATGCAGCACATCACAAGAAGAGGGCCTCTACCCCAAAGACATTGCAAGGAACCGTAAGACAACAGATGGGGATGAACAGGGATATGGAAAGCAGTGACCAGCCAGCAGCAGTCTATGGGACAGGCTGCAGGCTCTTCAGACAGCTCTCTTGCACACTAAAAGTCATCTCATCGTCAATCAAATGGAATCCTCATTATGCATCCATCTGTAACGGAGCACCCAAAGTACTCCCCATTACCTTCTCCACACCGTGCTTAGGAAGATCTGTTTGCCTTGTTATAAAATGAAATACTCTGGCACAGGAGTATCAGGGAGCCAGCATGAGGCTTTGTTCTGCCCAGCGTGAAGGAGCCTCACAGAACGTATTGAAAAGGACAATGAAACCGTCAGATAATGAAAGACAGAGCTGCCACATATCCAGGATGCTGCAGGCTATTTCTAATCATCATTGCTACTACAGTAATGATACACTGGGGTACCTGACTGGCTGAAACATTGCTTTTGGCTCACAGGGAAAATAGTGCAGGAACTTTCATTCTGATTGCCTGGCAAAGACATGCCCAGCATAGCACTTAATAAACCAATCACCCTTCAAGCTGCTCTTCTGCTTCTCAGCAGATGCTGACTGATCCACAAGAAAGGAGGCTAATGAATGGTCAGTTCTGCCCTGAAACACATCCAGAGTTAATGACACTTAAGAACATATTAGTGATTTCCACTGATGACAGAGTAGACAACTTGCAGTCAAGGATGACCCACAAAGAGGTGAAAACCATATTCTTCCAGAAATCTTTCATGTGCTAAAAATGGATACATGGTGTCACGTGGAAGTCTGTTTCTGTGCATACCTGGGGATGAACAAAACAGCCAAAAGGAGATTTTTAACTTCCAAACGACCCTCCTAGCACACACACCCCAGTCTATGCTCATGCAGTCAACTCTGTGGGTTACTTTAGCAGGGGTTTTGTCAGTAGGGATGTTATGTAGTTGTGGAGCTATAAAGCTGTGCAAAAAAACCCTCAAGCACAAAGGAAGCACAAACTCAATTCCCCTTCATCTACCCTCAAAGTGATGGACCATCTGTCTTGAAGCACAAGGCCCTGGAGAGGGGGCAAAGGCCATACTCTGTTTGCAAGAAGTAGAACAACCTTATCTAAAACAGTATAAAAATAATCATTATTGCAAGCAGTTCTAGCAAAGGGGAACAAAGACAGGAAACAGTTGTTTCGTATTAGCTGTTTTGACATAAACAAACACTTTGGAGACCAATTAGACTCACCTATCAATCTAATTGATTTGGACTATAAAAGCCTATAACCAATCAGTTGTATAAAGTATTAGTTACCAATCCTTGGTCTGTTGCAGTGCTGCTACTGTTAAGAAGCAAAGTCAATATGTAATTGCAAACACTCCTATTTACACTTTTTTTTTTGCCTACAATATATCCCCCTCTCCGCTCATCTAGTCCCCATCGCTCTGAAGTGGACACACAAGAACATAAAAGTCAGTTAGAAACCAGCCACACTGCTGGGAATTCTCACAAGCAAAGGAAGAAAAGCACAACCTGCACTCACCACCTGCAACAAGCAGAAAGAAAAATCCCTTTGCAAATTTTTTAAATGCCTGATGGTCCAAGGAAAAGCTAGAGAAGACTATTGTAATAGCTACAGCATCAGAGTCTGGCTTACACCTTAGGATAACATGGGAAACAAGCTCTTCTTTATAAAGTCACAGAATAAAATAAGTTTCTAAACGTCTGCTAGCACTAAACACAAACTAAGAAAGCTGCATCAGTGCACTACAGCGAAGCTTTGGAGTCAAAAGAGACTGCTGCTTAGGAAGCAGAAGATTTCCCCAACTCTTAGCACTTGTAAGAAGCTACTATAAACCTGACTGGTGTTGAAGGAATGGAGAATTGCATGAAGACAAACAACTACAGAAGTGAATAACAATGGCACACAAACAGCAAACACACACACACAAATTACAAACAGTAATTTGATGCTACTCACGGCAACATCAGAGCCCCTGTAAATATTCATAGAATCATCAAGGTTGGAAAAGACCTCTGAGATCATCTAGTCCAACCGTCAACCCAAAACACCACGTCTACTAAACCATGTCCCAAAGTGCCACATCCACACGTTTTTTGNGCAAACTTACTGAGAGTGCACTCAATCCCCTCATCCAGATCATTGATAAAGACATTAAAAAAAGCTGGCCCCAGTACTAAGCCCTAGGGAACACCACTTGTGACTGGCCGCCAACTGGATTTAATAATTTTAATATTCACACAAGACTAAGATGAAAATCAGAAAATGGTTTTGTTATTCCCACCCTGGTATCCTGCACAACACAGGGACGACTCAGATAAATATCTAATGAGGTAGTGAGTTTGCTCAGGCAAGTATTGAGCCTCCTCCATTCTGGCTGAAATCGGTACAAATTGAGAGCACTCAGCAACTTGTTTGAGTGGTCTCAGGAATGTAAAATGCAACACAACAAGGGCTAAACCTCACTTAAACCCTGCTGATCCATGTGCATTAGTAGATTTACAAAGAAGAAAAAAAGAGAAGGGAAAAGGCTTGATCTAGAGACTAAATCAATAGGATTTTCATTTCATTTTCAAACAAGTTCCTGGAAGCCACTGATTGCAACAACAGCATTCTAAGACAGATGACGAGACCCTTGACAGAAAGGTGGTTCTTCAAGGAAAGAGAACAGAGCTATGCAAAGGTAGTGTGTTCTCCAAAGTCTACACAAACACAAAGATGAATATCACAGCAAGGCAGTGCTTTTCTCAGATGCTTTATCCTTATTGGTAGCTGAGTTGTTCAGAAGTGCTGGCACATCTATGCTACAGTCACATGTTCAGCCTCAAACAGCAATGAACAACCAGGGCTGGAATTTAATGAGTTTCTTGCATGCACACAGTGATAACTAACACACTGCCAAGCCATTGAAGGGTGGCCTCATTTACTGAAGTAAGCTGATTCAGCTAAACCCAGCATAAATTTTACCTGAAGAAAGGGATTCCGCTTCCTGACACATTTACATTCCCAGCTGGCAACCTCATGCTGATCCACACAGGAGCAGAACATTCACTAACATAGTTGACAATTCCCCCTGGCCCGTTTGCAGTGCTATGTTATCCTTTTTTGCTTCTTACATTGCCCCAAGGAAATCACATCTATCCTACAAGCATCTGTGCTGGCTTAAAGGAAGGGAAAGTCACAGATCTGCTAATCCTGCTCACTCCGGACACCAATATGGCTAGCAGCCATAGAGGCAGTTCACACAGATATTGGTCAACCCAAACCACACATCATGGTAGCTCTCTGGTGCTTCTAGTGTGCTGCACTGAAGAAACATATTTAGCTGCTATCTTCTCCCATACAGGAATAACCTGAATTTGGCAGAGAGCAAGTTTTGCTCCCCAGGGCTCAGGAGGAGAGACGTTACTTCATCCACTTTCTACAGGAACAGTAGCTAATCCAGTGCAGGAAAGCTCAATCTGATTGACAACTACAGAGCTGGAGGAAGATGCTGCTCGCATCTTCTACCTGCCCTTGAAGTAATTAATCAAGGAGCTGAGGCTGAGCCCTCCCTTCCTTGCCCTGGGTGTGCAGAGCCACAAAGGATGCTCTAAGCCTGGGTCTGTCATCCACAGCAAACAAGATGATATTTTCTGTAGGAGAGCTCCTGCTCAGGAACTGTCAGCCCTCCTGTAAATTGTGTAGGAAGTCAAGGGAAAACAGGGTATTAATCTGCCAAATACCCAGATGGTTCCTCTGCAGGCTTTTAGCACAAGGCTGGAGGCTTCCAGCAGGACTAAAACCACTGAGAACTATTCCCAAGCCACGTGTTACCTCTTCTTCTGGTGAAGCTGCTTTCTGGGACTCTGCACCAAGGGGAGACAGGACAGTAATGGAGCAGACATTCATGCTTGAGGGTTGGCTCTTCTTGGATATGCTGTCTCCTAAAATTCACATACAAGTACTGGCTCTGATCTCTCCCCTCAAAGAGGGCAAGAACCTGCCCCCAGGCTTTTGCTTCTGCATTACAGTCTCACAGAGCCACCAAAGGAAAATGATCTGCGTAATTACTGTTATTACTGACAGCAGTAAAAGCATCTCAATATATAGTATGTCAGCCACGCACAAGCTCAAGGGAGGCTTTGCTAATTACTGAAGTTTCCTGTGCTGACAAAGGGATCCCAAGGGATGCAGCAACTGATGGGGAAAAAAACCAAGCATACAGAGGGCTTTCAGTGCCGCACAACAGATCTCCTGAACTACAAGCATGTTGTAGCACCTTGCCACAGGGTCTTTTGCGCACTGCGGGCACCCACATACAAGCACAGAATCTGGTCTTGCACCTTGAAGACCACTCATCATACCATACTAGATACTTCTTGGAGACAGGAGTGTAATGTGAGTCAGGATATCAGGAGCTCTGAGCACAGAGGTGATTCTCCTTCCACAATTCCCAGCACCTCTCCAGCACCTCCTATCTCTGGTAGCCTCCTTTACTTGCATGGAACATCTGCCATAGATGTTTACTGTTTCTGGGTGCCACGGGACTGGTGAGTTTGTCTTGCACCTCCGGCACAGCTCTGGGAAGCTGTTAAATATCTCTTTAACCATGTGCCCATGAGCAAAGCTCACCCTCCTATGTTCCAAGCTTGTGCTATACTGTCAGGCTGCAAAGAACATTATGACTGCAGCAAACTGGGTTTGATGTACAATCAGCAACACTCAGGGCAACCAGCTTGGGCATCTCACTTGAGAACTGCTTGAGAGCTAAAAGAATATCTAAGCTGTATGAATACTGACTTGGTTGAGACTAGACTTAACTCCATAAACTTATTTTCCCACATCCACATGGGTGGGCTAAAAGTCACCTGTGAAGGGCCAAGCCACCAACCAGACCTTCAAGTGGTCCTGAGTGCAGAACACCTTCCAAACCAGTATGTGTGCTTGGCATGCAGGCTTCAGAAACCTCTTCTGATACCATCATCTGATGTTAAGGTGATGAATAGGGATGTACTGTAGACCAGAACATCCCAAGTCACCTTCGTTTCACGGTGGGCTGGGATTTTTCACACCCAGACACAAGTGCATGGTGGAAACAGAGGAGTTTGGACATGTAAAGTGCTGAAGGTAAAATTTTCATTGTAAATCATCATGCTTTTAGAAGCAAAGACATTTTCTTCACACTCATCTGTAAAGTCTGTAGCAACAGAACTACCGTCACATGTACAGTCCAGTGGACAGCATCTGTATTCCTAACCAGGACAGTCTAATGGATGCACAATTTAAATCAACCAATTAATGGGCAAAGGGAAAATCATGACTTATTCACACTGAAGAGCTCCATATTTGCTTAAGCAATGCTAGGGACAGATTTGATCCAACTTCAGCAAAAATTAAACCAACATAACATGCAGCTGATCCTGTGTAAGTCACACTAACAACAGCATGTTTCTTTGAGAACTGCTGCCACTTGTGAATTGAGCAAGTCAATACAGATATACAGTAAAGCACAGAAAAAGCCTCCCAATGTCCTAAACTGCTATTTTGCTCTTACTGCTTCTTTTTCATAATACACAGTCTGTTGGTGGCTCTGAAAGAGCAACATAACTGCTTTCTGTATGCAAGTCACAGGGAGTCTGACTTAGTGCAGGACAAATTATCCAGGGCTTGCCATGCGATGTTGGATAATATTGTCTGGTGCTCAGCGCTACACCTGCAATAAGCATCTTTTAAGACTGATTAAATGTTTCTGTTTCACTTTAGCAATTAATCTCAGCAGCCTTTTACTTATTTGTATGCTTCAAAGCTAGAGAGATAATCCCTTAATTATTCCCTTGCTCTCCTTCTCAATCCGTGGTTTGTTTAAAAATAACTGCAGCATTGTACTGACAGGCAGGAATGAATCCTGGGTTCATCTCCCAGGTAGCTGCACATGTTCCTGGGGGGTCACCCATCTCAGAACCAGCAGATAGTTTGATCTCCGTGGCCTATCCATGCAAATCACTTTTGTAAAGATTAACCATGGAGGAACCAGGTGTTTCAGTAAGAACAAGACTCAGGTTTTCAAAGCAAACCATGAAGATCCTGGCCCTAATTATTCACTCAGTCTTTTCAGTCACAAAGTATAAACCCTACAGCCCTAACCTCTAGTGTTACTACTAATTTATCCTGATTTACCCCAGAGAAAGATCTAGCCCTCTGAATTCTATCCTATAGATTCTCTATATGCATACAAATGAGGCACTTTTTGTGCTTGTCTATCTGAAGTTTCAGTAGTTCTTTAAAGAAAGTGTTATCCAAACCAATGAGCTTCTCTTGAGCATAAATTATTCTCCATGAATATGTCATAACTGACAAATATTAAACAAAGCTGTAATAACTCATAAGGCTACAAAGAGCATTTGGAAGATATAGAAGCATTTTTACAACTGCAAACTCAAGACAACTAGCATGTTCACTGCTGGGCTAAAGCATCACAGTAGCACCTAGATTAGGACATCATACTTCCCAGGACTGAAGTCCAGGAATATGGACAAAACAAACCTCTCTTTCAGGCAAGAGAAAATGCATACCAAATGCATTCACACAATTGAGAAAGTGTCTTGTTCAGCATCACAAGATACCTCTGCTGAACCAAGGCTGACAGAAGCATTTTAACGTTGCACTGAGTTTTCCCCGCTTACTCTTAAAGTGACTTATAAAGCTGACATTATTTCTGTGGCCTGACCTTGGTTTTTCATACCCTACTATAAATTTTACATCTGTCTCAGGAGGCAGTGAGCACTTCCTGCCAAATCCCAAGAGCCCTCAAGTCCTGGCTACTTGAGTCCTGATGTTGTGAAGTGTGCTATGTAGAGGGCAACATAGAAAAAAGGGTCTGTGGCAAGATAATGGAGAAGCACATATGGGACAGAGGTGTGTAAGAGACAGTGGGCATTGGAGAGAGTCTGATAGAGACATGCATTTCCCATGTTACACTTCAAACATAGCATTGTCTGGAAATAAAACTTCACATATGCACATGCACACTGCAGTGGAGAATCAGTATTTCTCCTTCTTCCACTCAGCAACTCCCAGCAAAACAGGATTCCAAAATCTTATTCCTCTTTGATGGGATCTACTTTAGCAATCCCCTAATCACCAACTAGTTTTCACTTTTATTTGAGGTAAAGCTGGGACAGGGGAGGTACACCTATAGAGGGAATTAAGGTGGCTGGGACAACAGGGAATGATAGTAGATGACTGTCACAGGGGGCTGCTGGGTGGAGAACACCTTGCTGACACCAGGGTCCCTCAGGGATGGACCAGCACACAGTGACACAGGACATACAGAACAAGGACAGACTCAGACTTTGCCCCTTGTCTGCTCATTTCTAAGCACCAAAACACGCAGAGGTTTTGAAAGAAAAGGTTTTAGAAGTTGTTTGCAAAGCAAGCCTAACATTATTCTGCTTACAAAGGGCTCCATTTTAAAGGATGCAGAGAGCGTGCACCATGCAATGCCCAGCACTTACCTGTATCATAGTGAACTATCAGGGACCTGGAATGATCCCCTGTCTTCAGCGGGTGAAACTCCACTGTTACTTGCATGGTGTCACCAATCCCAAGAGTCCCAATCGACGGATCAACAGAGAAAGGGCTGCAACACAAAAAGATATCAGGACTATTGTGAGAGATCTGGGGACTATACTCCTTTGGCAGTCTAGTTCACTTCAGCTCACTTGTGCAAGCAAGGAGCAAACAAACCACATTCAGAAGAGAAACACAACATACAAGATCAGAAACAGAGCTACCGACTCTCACTTCTGAAGATATCCAGTCCTCAGAAGATCCTATTGTGTAAGATGACCTCGTCTCCCCCATACGCTGCATCCAGTTCTCTGCAGTGAGGCTCAAGAGTCTGACTGCTAGCAATACAATGAAAAAATGTTTTTTGGAGAGCACAGAGATGGTAAGAGCTATTTGCATGCACAACTTGACACTGACTTCCTCAGGAATCTGTCTTTTCCTGCCACTTATAAACCTTACTTCAAGAGATACAAATGTCAAGGCAATACCTGTTCCAATGAGATTACAGACTAGAAATCAGACAGGGAGAATAAAAGTCTTTCTTGAACACCAGAGAATTATTAAGGTTTCATTTGCAGAATTCATTTTCTACCTTGAAAACATCCTGGTTTAGTCTATGAGAGGCCATGTTTTATCAGCATTTCAATGAAAGCTGCTCTAAGAAGAAAAGGAACAATCAGAAAAATCTGAATGTGTGCAAATGCAGATTAGAGTGATACCATGACATGGAATCAAGCCACAAAAGGAGTATCCCATTTACAGCTTGAACAATTAAATCCCTAGCTAAATGAAGCACCATTAACAGGAGCATATCAAGGCAAGTTTAACAGGAAGTTTTATATGCATTCACAAGGAATGCAATCTGGGACTCTGGGTTGTAATCCAAGCTCAGTACCAGTTGCTTGGCCCACCAGACAAAGTCTGCGCAATGTGTTGGAACTAATTATGAAAATGTGTTGGTGTACTTTGGGTTTAATATGAGCAAGTATGATTTGTTGCCAGGTAAACAGGTCTTGGCTGATAGACATAAAACTTGGTGCTTTAATGCTTAGGGACAAGTCAGATGAAACATGCTTCTGCACAATGGCAGCTGGGCTTCATGACTCTTGTACAGCCCCATTTAGTAAACAAAAGTTATTGGTTTTAGTGCTTTGCTGGTGGTCAATTTGTCACCTTAAAAAAACATGTTCTGGAGAGTTTTATCATGATTAGAGAACGCAATGTGCACACATAAAATAATGAAAACAACTGGATCCATATGCAAGCTGAACTTTGTTCACATAAGCAGTGACAGCTGATGAAATTGCTGGAGTTTCTGCTCATTAAGGAGATATTGCTGCAATTAGGGGCCTGACCTGTTCCCATTACAACTAGTGAGAACATTGCTGCTGACTGTAATGGAGAAGCTTGGGCCTGCCATGTTTACATGCTGGCCTTGAGATTTTTGAGAGAGAGGAGGAAAGACAAGGCACCACCAGCCTCAGAACTGGATTGCTCTAACATGGTCCTGCAT